>OU612043.1:102560653-102716324 GCA_914767935.1 Coremacera marginata
TTATATTTTCTTTTAAAAAGTCTTCTTCCGGTTTTGAAGAAATATTTTTAGTTTATAAATTTTTAGCTGCTAAAGAAATGCTACATATTTTCTTTTTAAAAAATTTTTCCTCTGATTTTGTAGAAAAATGTTTGCTTCATATATTTTTAGCTGCTAAAGAAATGATTAATTTTTTTTTTAAGTTTTCTTCCGAAATTGAAGAAATATTTTTGGCTATAAATTTTTCACTGCTAAAAAATGATTTTGTAGAAAAATGTTTGCTCATAAATTTTTAGCTGCTAAAGAAATGATTTATTTTTTTTTGTAAAGTTTTCTTCCGAAATTGAAGAAATAGTTTTGGCTTATAAATTTTTCGCTGGTTAAAAAAATGATTTTGAAGAAAAATGTTTGCTCCATAAATTTTTAACTGCTAAAGAAATGATATATTTTTTTCAATAGTTTTCTTCCGAAATGGAAAAATATTTTTGGTTTATAAATTTTTCGCTGCTAAAAGTTACAGGTTTTTTCTTGTTAAAAAATGTTTCCTCTGATTTTGAAGAAAGATTTTTGCTTCATATATATTAAGCTGCTTAACAAATGATATTTTTTTTAAAAAGGTTTTCATCCGAAATTGAAGAAATATTTTTGGTTTATAAAATTTCAGCTGCTACTGGAATGAAATGATGATTTTTTAAAAAAATTTTTCCTCCGATTTTGAAGAAAATTTTTTATTTATAATTTTTTAGCTACTTATGAAATTCTTAATGCAAATTTGTTCATTAACCGTCAATTAAAGCAGCGAGGATAAAAGGAAAATAACATATAACAGGTGAAAACATTTCTTAATTTATTGACAACATTTCACAGCAATTTTAGATTTTCATAACAATTTCATTAATTATTTTAATTAAATTTTTAATAACTACAATTGTACCGTTCAAACATAACTTTATTTCAGTTACATTTATTTGAAGGTTTTTTATAATGTTTTGAATGATCAGTGCCCTAGAAAATTCACAAAAAATTGAAGCGTAAGTATGTATAACATTTAACATTTAATCTATCTATATATATATAAAAATAAATGTATGTATGTGGGTATGTGGGTATGTGGATATGTGTGTATATCACGTATAGACTCCAAAACCACCGAACCAAACGTTATGAAATTTTTAGGGATACTAAAGCAACATTCTGGAAGTGTTCCTGTGCAGTTTGGTGTTGATTGGACAAGGGGGCGTGGTACCTCCCATACAACCAAAATTGGCTCTATCGCCCACAAACCAAAAAAAAATGCTATATATAAGACGGTTTAAATCATATACAACTAAAATTTGGTAATTTTGTTCAGATGGTTAGTTCCGGTGACTGTACAAATAATGGGCGTAGTCTAAGCTTTATATACACTATATCGACGCCCACTTTTCAGCAATCGTTTTAATTCCTGAAATGTTCAAGTTTTGATAGTGAATCTTGGTATGCAGGTGCAATGGATACAAGTGGTAGTCACTATGTAAATATAAACGTTGTCACGCCCACTTTTACCGCCCACAAATCAGTAAAAATGCTTTATATCAGACGGCTTTTGCCGTAGAAGACTAAGATTTGGTAATTTAGTTCGTATGCTTACTGTCGCCAAATGTACAAAAAATGGGCATGGCCGCACTATATCTACGCCCACTTTATCAAAATCTTGCTTATTCCTGAGTTTTACACGTTTTGATAGTCAATCTTGGTATGCAGGTTCTATTGGTCCAAGTGGCAGTCACTATGTAAATATAAACGTTGTCACGCCCACTTTTACCGCCCAAAAATCAGTAAAAATGCTTTATATCAGACGGCTTTTGCCGTAGAATTTAGAATTTACTAAGATTTGGTAATTTAGTTCGTATGCTTACTGTCGCCCAATGTACAAAAAATTAGCATGGGCCCACGATATCTACGCCCACTTTATCGAAGTCATGCTAATTCCTGAGTTGTACACGTTTTGATAGTGAATCTTGGTATGCAGGTTCTATAGGTCCAAGTGGCAGTCACTATGTAAATATAAATATTGTCACGCCCACTTGTACCACCCACAAAAAAAAAAACAAAACGAAATGGCCAATTTCAGCCCTTGAAAGCACTTTGACCGAGCTTCTTATGATCAATTGTGTTGTGCGTGCTGTGGAATGTTTGAACACAAATGATCGAGAACTGGACCTACATGTTTTATGCCGACTCCGAACGGCTTATGTTTTCAAGAAGCTTTTTATGGCAGTTTTTATTCTCTGAGGTTTGCCATTGTCTGCAGAGAGGTGACGGCCGAACAGAAAAATTAATTCAATTGAAAATCTTTCCGTGTCAGGTGGGTTTCGAGCCAGGGTTCTCTCGCCTGATACGCCACGGCCGTCACTTGGTTTTTTTTTACCCACAAATTAATAGAACTTCTATAAATCAGACGATTCTCATCGCTAAATACTAAAATTTGGTAATTAAGTTCATACACTTACTCTCGACAGCTTTGCAAAATATGTGCATGGTAGCTTTATATCTGTGCCCACTCTTCAGAAATAATTTTATTTAATTCATTTATTTACTTTTTTATTAATGTACTATAGTTCATTACAATTTAAAAATTATAACTAAGTAAGCACTAGCTGCAAGGGCTATCGGTTAGAAATAATTTTAATTCCTGAGATGTGAACGTTTTGATAGTCAAACTTGGTATGTAGGTGCTATAGGCCAAAGTGGAGGTCACTTTATACATAAATGTTACCACGCCTACTTTTAACGCTCACAAATCCATGTCAGACTTTTTTTACAGTAAAAGACTAAAACTTGGTGGATTAGTTCATATGGTTACTGGCAGAACCCTTCAAAAAATGGGCGTGTTGCACTTTATCTACGCCGACTTTTCAGAAATCATAGTTGTTTCTGAGCTGTACGCGTTTTGATAGTGAAACTTGGTATGTAGGTGCAATGGGACCAAGTGGCGGTCACTATATATATATAAATGTTGCCATTCCTACTTTTTCTGCTCATCTATCTATCTGTAAAAAAATGTATGTATGTATACTATGCTCCTCATGTATGTATGTATGCTCCTCATAAAAAAAGGTGTTCGGGTCGGTTCCTCAAAATAATGCTTTATGTTATGATGATTCCCCAAATATTTCGACTCTAGCGATAGCTAACCGTGAGCTAGAATGGTTTGAAATAAAAAAAAAAAAAAACTAAAAGGAAATGGCCATTTCAGACTTTTACCGAGCTTCTTATGCGTGCGTGTTGTGAAATGTTTGAACACAAATGATCGAGAACTTTACCTACACATGTTTTATGCCGACTCCGGACGGCTTTTGTTCTGAAGAAGCTTTTCATGCCAGTTTTTACTCTCTGAGGTTTGCCATTGTCTGCATAGAGATGACGGCCGAACAGAAAAATTAATTCAATTGAAAAAACTTTCTGTGTCAGGTGGAATTCGAACCTGGGTTCTATGGCATACATGCCACGCACCTCAACCATTATGCCACGGAATGGTTTGAAATATGCTCTAAAAATCGAGTTTTTTATAAAATTATTCACTGGTGCGGTAGTTAAAAATAACAAACGGTCAGAAATAATAGTAATGAAAAAGTTCTTCCAATCTGCACCAATAAATTTTAAGTTTTAACAGTCGGACCAGAGATAATGATAATTTCTTAACTTTTTTTTTTTATTATTTTCACTAAAATTCAAATTATAATTTTTTTTTTGTTTTGCCATGTTACTTTTAGTCAAATAAATTATCTATTGATGATAAAATATAGTGAAAAGTGAATAACTAAATTGAATGAAATTACAAAAAAATGTACACATTTTTTACATTGTACAATTTATTTGACTAAAAGTAGTATAGGAAAAGATTCGTTTGAATTTTAGTGAAAATAATATGAAAAAAGTTAAAACAATCCATAAAAATCCGCATTATCTTTGTCCAACGGAAAAAATTTAAGATTTTTTATGCAAAATTTTTTTCATTACTCTTATTTCTGACCGTTTGTTTTTTTCTAACTAAGATACCAGCCAATATTTTTAGTCGAAATATTTTACAACTTTTTTTTTCTAAGGAGCGTGAGGTCACTTAATGTATATACGTATGTGGGTATATGTGTATATCACGTGAATACTCCGAAACCGCTAAGCCAATTTTTATACCAAAGCCTTGAGAGGGTTCCTATGAAGTCTGGTGCCGATCGTAAAAGGCACCTTAAATACACCTAAAATTTTCGATATCGAACAGTTTTGGTTTTTTTTTTTTGTAGGACGCACAGCTTTGGAATTCAGTATTCGACCTCAATTTACACATACTGTTCTACAGGTAACATTTTATGGGTGTTGGACGAGGGGCGTAGTACTTTTTCCGCACCCAAAATTTTTGGTATAGCTTTCGAAATAAGTCACACATCAATGAAACTCGGTAAGAACTTACTATAAAAGCATGGCTTCACTAAAGCTACGGCCTCTTTTAGGGGATAAGCGCTGAGCGCAGCGAAGCGCGCCGGGTATAAGCTAGTATTTTATATTTAAGTATAATAAAATGAAAAGAGTGAAAACATATAGCAGCAATTATAAAAATCGTTACAGTATATTTTTATAAAAAATTACAAAGTTACAAATGATATGCATAATGCCCAGTTTGGCATAGACTGCTAACGTGAATATATTATTTTGGCATGATTGGCATATTGAGCTCAGTTCTAGAAATTTAATTAACGAACTATTTGGTCCTTATTTGGGCTGGACTGCACGAGAGAATTCTCACTCTTTGGTGCTTGACACCCGAGGCGGACCGTCATCACCGTCATCATTGCCCCACCCTAACGTCGCCACTGGGTGGGGACAAATCTTACACGTGCTGCTACTGCGTGTAAGCAGCGTGCGAAATCAATTGTTAAATGAATTCGGTGGTAAATCGGATTGCGGGACGCAAAATTGTTAGAGCAGACTTGAGATTGTGCTAGTGCAGAAAAATATGCATTAATCTCACGTACAGAAAGATCCCAGCTTTAGTCTTCAAGCGAACAAGTCAAAATGAAAAATTTTTACTTGTTTGTTAAAAATCATTGCTTCTTTGTTTGAAGATCTATAACAATTTGTGTGTTAAAAAAATGAAATCTCCAACATTATTTACACATTTCGTAATTTTTTACGATTGTTTTTTTTTTTTATTTGCATTTATCATTTTCTCATGTTCCCATCGCTGTCCCATTATGAAATTTTTACAACATTTAGCTGAGATATATACAAGCCACATAAATTAAAAAGAATTTTAAATGGATTATCTTTTTTATTTAAAAAATTAAAAAAAGTTAAAAAGACAAAAGTTAAATTTAAAAAGAAATGGATACTATTTCCATTTTTATTTAAAAATATTTATCTAAATCAGCTACGACCATAATTAGCTAGCGAGCTTAGAGATTTTTCAAAAATGTATACGTATATAAATTCTTCCGCTGCAAAAAAGCTTTCAGTCTGCAGGCAGACTCAAAGCAAATATGGTTACGTTCGCTGGATTTCAAAATAATTACGTTGTGTATTGTACACCGAAAAGAATAATATAAGGAAGCGATGCGTAGTTCTGGTATATATATATATATATATATATATTTTTTTTACATTTGATACTTAAGAAACGCAGCGTTTTTTATTCATGTAAGCCAGCATTGTTTTCATAGTTTGCAAGTTTAAAATAGTTTACTTAATATTTATTTTGTTTTATGGTAAGCCTCTTAACATGGCTTTATTAAAAATGCAGAAAAATATTACTTAGTATATATATATAGTATTTAATTTAAATTTTGTTGATGTTAAATGAAAAAATAAGTGGCAGTAAGTACAACTTACAAATGTAATAAATAATATTTTATACTCTTTCTAAATTTATTTTTTAAATGAAAAATACATTAAGTTCGCCTTTTTTGGACTTTTCTTGACATATTGTGTAAAATATTAAGGGGTTTCATGCATATGGGCGAAATTCTTACAAATGGCATTAGTTTTTCTAAAATATATATGGCATAAGGAATATTGATTTTTTAGTGACCTTAATTTTCCTTGTTAATTAGTTATTTATTAATGTAATGTAACTCTATTTTATATGTATACATAATAATAAATATAATAATATTTGCAATAATTATACAATAATATATGATAAACTTATTATAATAATATATAAAAGAAATAATAAAACAATTAGGTTGTGATAATTTTTCTATTCGAGTCAATTCGTTTTAAGGGTTTTCATGCAACGTCGAAAACTAGCCGAATATGCCGAAAATCGAAAATAGCGTAAACGCCGAATATGAAATGTCAAACTTTGTATTGAATCTTATCTATTTGGCAGAGTTTCCAGTTTTCCCAACAATATTGATGCGAAAATAGCGTCGAATACTTCCGGCACCGAATTGCTGCCACCTTTTAAATATTTTACAAATTTTTGTCACAAACTGCAAAAAATATTTATTGACCACCTTTTAAATATTTTAAAAATTTTTATGTTATGTTTATCACTCTAATAATTTTTCAATTATTAATTAAGAGTTATATTTACGAGCTCAAGGTCTCTGTTGTTTTTTGAAAACAACTTGTTGAGTTCGTAAATATAACTCTTAATTAATAATTGAAAAATTACTAGAGTTATAAGCATAACATAAAGATTTGTAAAAAAAGAGGTCGAATATTTTACAAATTTTTGTCATAAACTGCAAAAAATATTTATTGAGAAGCCTTTTAAACGATAAATTGCAGCAATAACAATTGTTAGCTCCTCTAAAATGTCACTTTCCTTATTGCGATGGCTTTATTAAATGCAAAAAACTTATAGCTTAAAAAATCCTCAACAAACATTAGCACAACTACCGTCGTGTATCCCAAATATTTCTAATACTCGTAGCAATAATTGTGACGACACCGTGGCGTAGTGGGAAGAGTGTGTGGCCCATACGCCAGAGAACCCTGGCTCGAATCCCACCTGACACAGAAAATTTTTGAAGCGAAACTTTTTACTCCTCGTTATGTGATTTGCTTGGAGTGAAACTGAAAAATTTTCGACAGATTTTTTCTTAGAATTTTATGGTTTCTTATTGCTTGCGTTTATTACAACAAGAAAATTAAATACTTTAATATTCAAAATAATTCTTAGCCCCCGTGGGGATCCGAACTCGCACCCAGTTGATCACGAGTTATATACACTATCCACCAGGCTACCAAGCTGTGTTATAAACGCTTGTTGATTCAATGATAAGTATAACAGAAGCTATGCTGCAGTAGATCGTTACATTCTATCAATAGATAGAGGATTATGTATTGGCTTATGCCAATAAGATGTCACCAGCATCGGTGTGTTTTGTTTTTTCTTGATGTGAACGCGCAAAGGAAAACTGTAGCTGTGTTACCACTACAATACAAAACTCTTTATTATTAAAGAAACTTAAACAAAACAATTTCAACTTAAACATAAACAAATGTTGTATAGTTTCGTATACGAAGTGTAGTAACCAAATTGTTTTTGATTACTCTATCAATAATTGTAATCTAATCCGCAGACATGAGAATAAGGACTTAGGTGTAATTATTGACTCTAATCTTAGTTTCAAATCTCATTATGAATATATTATCACTAAATCATATTCTATGATGGGTTTTATCAAGAGAAATTCTCAAAGTTTTAAAGACCCTTTATCAGTTAAAGCTCTATATATCTCTCTAGTTCGAAGTATTCTTGATTACTGTTCAACTATCTGGGATCCATTTTATGCTGAACACTCTAATCGCATAGAAAAAATTCAAAAACATTTTACAAAATATGCGATTCATAAAATGCGGTGGGCTGATGGTCTTCCATCTTATGAAGCTAGACGTAAACTTCTTGGGTTGCAGTCTTTAAGTGATAGACGATATTATTGTTGCCTTTTGTTTATTCATAACATTCTGTCTGGCAAAACCAAATGTAACGATATTCGAAGTCTGTTTGTTTTACATACATATTCCAGCTAGATCTCTAAGAAATCATCGTATATTTGATGATAGTACTCATAGAACTTATTATTCCTTGAATGAACCTATTGCTAGAAGCATTCGTTTGTGTAATAACTTTTCCCATTTTTTAAGTTCATTGGTACGTTAAGTGATTTTCGATTACAACTATTCATTCTTTTTAATTAGGTGAAGATTTATAATTAATTAAATGTTATTACTTAATAGTCTGAAAGATTTTATAATCCGTAGACCGTAAATAAATAAATAAATCAAAGCTTCTTAAGAACATAAGCCGTTCGGAGTCGGCATTAAACATGTAGGTCCAGTTCTCGATCATTTGTATTACACATTTTGACAACACTCACACCACAATTGATCATAAGATGTTTGGTCAAAGTCCTTTCAAGGGCTGGAATGGTCATTCTAATAAAAATTCTAAAGCTGGTGGGTGAGTTCCCGTGCCCAAACTATTCGTTCGCTTACTGCAACGATGTAAAAGCTTTGGTGGTAAAAATGGGAATGAACTACATCGCTAGTGAGTGGAGATTATTTATTGATGGTTCTGTTTGAAGCTTGAAAGCAGTGTTGTTGCATGTGTCGAACCGAAAACCTTCCATTCCGCTAGCAATGGGTATTAACACGAAGAAAGCTATGAAACATTGAAAGATATAATGGAAAAAAATCAAATAAAACGAAAATAAATGGAAGATTTGCTGTGATTTGAAGGTCATCAATATTTTGCAAGGGATCATCGATAAGGGCGGCTTTCCAAAATTCTTTTGTGTTCTTTGTAATTGGGACTCGCGCTCACCTCTGAATCAATACCAATTTTCGACTATTTGAAAAGCGTTTTCCCAAAGTATAGCGATGGCAAAATTAAAAAAGGTATTGTAGTAAATTTAAAACGAATTTTTGTTCACCTGATTGTACTATTTACACTTTGTTAATGTTTTCTTTTGTGTCTTTATTTTTTGTCGTCATTTAACAGGCGTACTTAATGGCCCTGACATTAGAAAACTATTCAAGAGCAACTTTGAATCATCGCTTTATGATTATAATCATTCAATGGCATGGATTTACCTTCAGCGTGCATGCACCAGAGTCTTGGGAGGGGATAAAGACGCGGAACCGGAAGCAAGAGAATAGGTGAAAGAAATGCTGTATTATTTTGAGAAAATCGGCACATCGATGACATTAAAGCTGCATTTTCTTCATTTTCATTTTGACGATTTTATCAAACAACTCCCTACCGAATCCGATGAGCAAGGAGTTCCAAGTCCAGGGCCATCAACATTATAAACATAATACGAATATTTTTTTTATAATTTTTGTAATAGATAGCATAGTATTGTAGTGCCATCCCTGCTGAGACTACTAATCCCTACAACACTGAATCATTATTACTAAATATCCATGCTACTACTCTTTGTTACAACCCTAACTCTAAATGTCAACCAATACCACCTAAGAACTAAGATTAATAAAATCAGTAATAGTATAACAATGAAACCTGCAACATGCCTTTTCACTTACGGGAGAAGGCTTTATAGTATCTAAATGTTGAAGTAAAGAAAAAACAAATGAAATTACAAAATTTTCGGGAAATTTTTCACTTTTGCGGCTACCTAAGCGCTACCTAAACGGTGTTAAGAATCATTCCAAGGAATATCATATGTTCCAGAAAGATGTTTATCGAGATCTTAGGTTAATTTTTGTACTTGATTGTTTCCTTGAATTTTGAACGGTTTGCTACCTATGGACCTGAACAGGGGAAAAAAGGTAAAAAAAAATTTAATTTTTTAAAGTTTTTTGCGATTTTACCTTGAAGATGAAGTTTTATTGATTTTATATAATTACAATTTTCTCTATGACAAGAGCTACAACTTTGCCTCAGAGAGTAAATCAAAATTCCGAATGGCTTGCAAGATATGAGCTTGAGAAAATGATCACTTTTTTCCAAAAATGACTCCGAGGCCCCACTTCTTTGGGGGCCCATAAAAAAAACCTGGAGGACTTTGGGCAAAACTGGGAGACAGGGGTCTTTTCTTTTTTTGGTCTTTTATCACGTAGTGGTGTCCGTATATGGTTACTTTGCCATGACTTAAAAAATTACACACTGTGTTATAAAATGCCCTTTTTTATATCAATGGGATGCAACATTGATTTTGAACTGCTTTGAGCGCAATTATGATTTTTGCCAAGGCGTGATAAAATAACAAGGTAGGGTAAGGAGATTCACCACACCGATCTGGAAAGTCAAAATTATAAAATACTGTGCTGCCGTATCTTATAAAATATCTACGAAAAATCCGTGACTGTTCTTTGCATTTTTGATGAATTGCTTAGCTGGGGCGACATGTTATAACTTCTATGTTCGGGAATTCGTCAAAAATTGAAATGTGTAACACATTCGACGTGATAATTTTGAAAAAATATCACTTTGTTTCCTTTTTTCAGACAAATTTTTTAATGCACAATAGACTTTAATGTTGATATTTCGCTTCGAAAGTGAAGTTATTAAATGTAGGCACTGGCAAACGGGAATGAATATTATTTTATTATTAGAAAAGTTTTGAAGTTTTTTTGAGGTTTTCCATTCGCCATTTGCCCATAGGCCATTCGCTATAAAATCGTTCTGATACAGTAGTGCTCTTAAGTTCTTGTAATTTGTGAATATATTAATAAATTTACAGTAATACAAAAAAAAAATTTACAAATTAGATCAAACGAATGTGGTTTTACAAAATAAAATGTAATGGTGACGGGTCCCACGTATGTGACCAGACATATGTGGGGACAACGAAAAATAAATTACGAACTAGACTTTCTTCACATAAATCTGACTTGAAACTAAAAGACAAACCCATAGAACAAAAACAGCACTAGCGGCCAACTGTGCCAAGCACAAACACACACCTGACTTTACTAACGTTGAGATTTTACAGCAAGAGAACAAATACACACGTCGATACACTCTGGAAATGCTTCACATTATTAACGTTCACCCACATAAACGACTCAACTTTAAAACTGATACCGACAATTGTGCTCACATATACAGACCAGGGATGATATTGGCTAAATTGGAAAAGGGCCAAAATTTATACAAAAATAGGGCATTTTTGACAAGAATGGGGCTTTTAGTGTTAATTCAATCTTAAAGGCTTTCTATTTGAATATTCAGCCATGTCCACAAATATCCAAATAGATTTCGAATTAACTCTTTCAAACCAATTTGAAATCTTTCATGGGGTTTTTTTTGTGCTTTCACCGTTTTAATCTAAGCTCCCTGCTTAGATTTTGACATTAGGGTGTACCTAATAATATTATTTTTGTGATTTTGACAGATTTTGACAGTTTTTGCAACGTTGTTGGACCAATTATTTAGAATCTCATGTCAGAACCTAAATAGTTTATTTGGTCATTAGGGTGGACCCTAAAAATAATTTTTGTGATTTTGTGCTCGCCTCGAGCACCTTTTTCGCTGGAACTTCGTCGTTCATACGATGGGCATGACCCAGCCAGCGTAGTCGCTGCACAGTTATACGCCGAACTACGTTAATGTCATCGTAGAGCTCATACAGCTCGTGGTTCATTCGGATGCGATAGTCATCGCCGACTCGAACAGGACCGAAGATTTTGCGAAGAACTTTTCTCTCGAATACCCCCAGAGCGGCTGCGTCAGTTTGCGAAACTACCCTTGCCTCAGTGCCATAAAGCAGCACAGGTAGAACGAGCGTCTTGTAGAGTGTTAGTTTTGATGATCGAGAGAGGGCTCTGGAACTTAGTTGCTTACTGAGCCCGTAGTAGCACCTATTAGCAATTATTGTTCTTCGCTTTATCTCCAGGCTGATTTCGTTTTTGGTATTAATGGCGGTGCCAAGGTAAACGAATTCCTTGACTATTTCAAAGTTATAGCTGCTGGATGAAACGTGGGAGTCTAAACGCCTAGCTCCCTTGTTTGTAGACAGCATATATTTTGTTTTGCCCTCATTTATCGTCAAACCCACCCTTATCAGCGACCCATATTTTTCACAAACTATTTTTAAAACTATTTATTTGGGTATACCCTTGTGCCCAACAAATTTTCTTTAACTCTGCCTTCAGTAACATTAAATCACATTAAAAAAAAAATCATTACTTTAGCACTCAAAAGCAGTCTAAACAATAATTTTTTAAATATGTTTTACTTACTTTTCTTAAGTAAGTAAGTTGAGCTAGTTGAAAACTCACAAACAAATTCAAGCTTTTCAATCTCTATGACGTACGTTTCAAGTCTGCTGCCGCTTGTTTTTACTTCGTGTCGTTGATCACGCGTTCATAAATTCGGGCAACAAGCTGACGTCGACTTGACTAATTTCAAGTATACTTCAACTTGATTGAAAATTATCAAGTTCAAGCGCGCTTGTATTCATAAATTTAGTAAGTACTTGAAATTGCAAATGAATAGGCTTGTGCAGTTCTCTGGTCTCTATATAAGAAATTAAATCTTTTTAAAACAAAAAATAAACTATCACTTTGACCCACAATTTTTTATTCAGAGAGAAATTTCAGAGACAAATAAAAAACTTCCCTGCTTAGATTAAAACGGTGAAAGCACAAAAAAACCCCATGAAAGATTTCAAATTGTTTTGAAAGAGTTAATTCGAAATCTATTTGGATATTTGTGGCCATGGCTGAATATTCAAATAGAAAGCCTTTAAGATTGAATTAACACTAAAAGCCCCATTCTTGTCAAATTGCCCTATTTTTGTATAAATTTTGGCCCTTTTACAATTTAGCCAATATCATCCCTGATAGAGACCCCATAGCACTTAAGAAAAAATGCTTGTGCATTGATTCTAAAAGTTAAAAATATGCCAAAAAATCACTACAAAGTAAGAAATAATTTCAATAAAAATACTTTTCCTTTCAATTTCTTGGTCATATTTGATAATTTATTTAAACATATTATTATATATGAAATTTTATTATCTTGATTTTTTTTCTTATTTGTTTTATTATCATAAATATATTAATTTCTTGATGAATACAAATGCTTTTAAGGTCGGCGCTAATATAATCAGACTGTTAATCAGAAGCGCCAACTTCAAAGCATTTGTATTCATCAAGAAATTTATATATTTATGATAATAAAACAAATAAAAAAAAAATTAAGAAAATAAAATTTCATATATATTAATATGTTTAAATAAATTATCAAATATGACCAAGAAATTGAAAGGAAAAGTGTTTTTATTAAAATATTTTTTACTTTGAAATGATTTTGTAGTCGGTTGTTTTTTTTTTTTTGTAAAATTTGTATTTCTTCCTTTTTAAAGAATATGATAAATTTTCGAAAAAAGAGTATAAACAACATTAGTACAATTGTTCCGAAAAAATTTGTTCTATTAAATTCTGAAAGATTGTTGGTTATTTCAAATATCTGCCTCTTAAATTTAAATGAGATGTCACATGTTTTGAAGTTATTATACCCATTCTTGTAACGAGTTTTATTACCCCAGTGTCAATATTATTTGAGATATAGTGTTTTTCTAATATTGCCACGCCCCTTTGTTAAATAAGCGCCCACTTTCTTGAGCGTTATTTGTAATAATTATGTCTACCCCTATACTTCATTTTACTACCCCAGCGTCAATATTAACTGAAATAGTGTTTATCTAGTATTGCCACGCCCATTTATCGAATAACGCATACTTTATTGACCATAATTTTTAATAATTCTGTCTACCCCTGTACTACAATAAATTTCAGTGCCCTAGTGTCATTATTATTCAAGATACACTGTTTTTCTAATATTGCCAGGCCCAGTAGTCGAAAGCCGCCCACTTTCTTCAACGTAATTTTTACTAATAATGTCTACCCCTATACCAAATTGCAGTACCAAAGTATCACTATTATTCGAGATATACTCTTTTTCTAATATTGCCACGCCCATTTGTCAAATAACGCCCATTTTCTTGACCGTAATTTGTATTAACTGTATCTACCCCTAAACTAAATTTCAGTGCCCTAGTGTCCATATTATTCGAGATACAGTGCTTTTATAATATTTACACGCCCATTTGTCGAATAACGCCCCCTTTATTGACCATAATTTGTAATAATAATGCCTACCCCTATACTAAATTGCAGTACTCTAGTCTCAAAATTATTCAAGATATACTGTTTTTCTAATATTGCCACGCCCATTTGTCGCATTACGCCCATTTTCTTGCCCGTTATTTGTAATAATTGTGCCTACCCTTACACTAAATTGCAGTACCCTAGTGTCAATATTATTCGAGATACAGTAGTATTTAATATTGCGAGATCTATTATTGCCACGCCCAGTTATCGAATACCGCCCACTTTTACGGGCACCTTTATGCGTATCATATCTATCTGTTCCCCAAAAATTAGGGCAATCAGGCATATGGTTTAGGAGTTATCGATGTACATACATTTAAAAAAAAAAAAAAAAGAAAAAAAAAAAAAAAAACAGAGAAACCGACGAACTTGAGAACCTCCTCCTTTTTGAAGTCGGTTAATAATCCAATTAGTTTATTTCTCCAAAAAATTTTTTTACAAAGCCATTCATTCAATAAGCTAGTAATAATAATGAGCTAATGATTCCTTCGAGATACATATAAATGTCAGGAAGATATGATAAATTTAACAAAGAGTCTGCATTAAGGCTTGTAAGAAGACGAATCAAGGATGCGAGACGAAATGGTGATGACAGAAAAAAAAGGAATCAGTTCTACCAAAAAAATATATTCAGGAATTTAATAAAGAATAATTTCATAAATTGTATACAGTTTTGGAATATAGAGCTTTGAACAACAAAATTAAGTTAAAGCACATCGAATACGGTGACAACAAATGTTCCATTGTAGTTTCCGCAGTCTCCATTCTTTAAATAGCTTATAGTTTTTGAGTTAAAACATTCTAAAATTGGAAAAGTTAATTTCGGATGCCATTTTGGGACCACTATGCTGAATTTTTTTTGAAACCCTACACTCCAAACCCTCGAATTTTTATGCAAATAATAGTTTATTATTTCTAAAGCATTTATTTAAGAAAAATTCACGCGCCGAAAGAGCTTGAAGTTTTATTTAGGATATCATACGTCGGAAATTATTTTTGGTACAGATAAAATAAAATAACAATAGATGGAAATTCATTGCAAATTGACGACATTAAATACTTAATCGGTTAAGATTACTCAAGACTAAGATGAGCCTTTTTTGCGGGTTCGCACTTTCATCTATATGCAGGATAAAATGTTGTAAGGAATGTATCGTGCATGAAGCTGTCCACCACAATATTCCATTTTTAAACCTATAGAATTACTTTGGGATACTATTAAAAGTAAAATCAGTTCGAAAATTCAGCCATTTTTTTGGAGGATGTGCAGGAATCTTTATACTTTCTCCATTACAGTAGATACCAAATGTTTGTAAGGAATTTTCCCTGTAGATGTCAAACAACAATACAAAAAACTGGTTATTCTGCATAATGCTATTTCTGCAGCCAACCAAAAACGTACCTGCGTAGGCTTTTATAGATTAAATATAGTTTAAAAAAACACAATTGAGGAGAATTGTTTAAGATTT
The DNA here is from genome assembly GCA_914767935.1 of Coremacera marginata. Classification (NCBI taxonomy): domain Eukaryota; kingdom Metazoa; phylum Arthropoda; class Insecta; order Diptera; family Sciomyzidae; genus Coremacera; species Coremacera marginata. The sequence continues at coordinate 102,576,232 of OU612043.1, forward strand.
TGTTTTTCTAAAGCTTATTATAGCTTTTAAAAAAAAAAAAAAAAAGTTGTTGGAAAAATTCAAAAGTACTTATTTTACTGCGATCGACTTAAAATCATTTTATTAAAAATTTTAAATGTAAATTAGATGTACAACGATGACATACTACTTAGATGATATTTTTTCAGCAGAATTTTTTAAAAGGGCTTAAAATGAATCGAAAGGGCTTCGGGGCTTATGAAGTCATAAAGGGCTCAAAAAAGCCCTTAAAACCCCCAAATATCATCCCTGATACAGACGCTGCATCGAGAAGCAGAGGGAGGAAAACAAACGCAGTTGAAGTTTTATGCAGAATTGATGGACGCGTTTTGTTTTTAGCTGTTTGTAATTTTAATTTTAAATGTTTTAATGGTAAATGTTTCAATGTAGATTCAGTGTATAAAGTTTTTTGTTTTTATGTAAGTTCTTACTGTTTAAAGACAATGTGTAAAATAGTGTGTTACTAATGTTTATTTTTAGTTCTGTCCTGATGATGATTCTCGGTGAGAATCGAAATATTGACAAGCAACAACAGTGTTTATAATAATAAAAAATTTTATAATAACACTAATAAGAGTTTTTTTGCAATTGGACCTTAAGTCCGAATACAACAATAAACAATAAACAAAGAGGTCGACTAAAATAAATTAAAAATATATTAAGTAATTATATATTTACAGTTTATTTAAAAATTTTTAATAATGTCAAAAAGAAGTTCTGCCATCTGTCATAAACGTGAAACAAAGAAAATTTAAGTTTTTTAAAGTTCCGGCAGATTAAATAAAAAGACTAAGTTTTTCAGTACGAGTTTAAACTTTAGTTAATTTAAATCGAATGTAACTCACTAAAATTAGACTTTTAAACTCAGATTAGGCAAAAAGAAACACATTATATGATAATTTAAGTCAATTTAAATTCAACGAATGCTAAAATTTCTCGTTAACCGAGTGTAAACGTCCAATTTTGGTGAGTTAAACTCGGTTTAATTTAACTAAAGTTTAAACTCGTACTGAAAACTGGCCCTTAAAAGATGAAATAAAAGCAATGTGTCAATTTTAAAAAACTAATTTTCGATTTATGTTCAACAGTTTCTCCATCAAACGGCAATAAAAAATTATGTATTACATTTATAGTGGACATTAGAATAAAAATTTTAAATAAGAAATAAAGAACGCAAAAAACTAAACTAAAACTAATATGCAATAATTTACTGAAAATAAAGCTTTAAAATCACAAAACAGCGATTTATTTCATTGTAAGTACATTTGTCCTAATTTATCCTATTAATCCTACAAATAATTTTCTTTCTTATTATTTGTCCCACATTTATCAATAATACAGAAGAGTGGCAATGCTAAAACACATTTTGACATTCGAGGTCGGTGTGGTTAATCTCCTTACCCTACCTTATTATTGTATCATGTGCATATTTGCAATGCAGACTCAAATACTAGGGTTGTCAAGTCATTATTTTTTGATTATCTTTAACATATATTACAATTTTAATAAAAGATTTTAATATATAAGTTAAACTGTAAATAGCATAATTTTATACAGTTATTGATTACATAATGATTATTGTTATAATTTCATATGATTACTTAATACTCTGTGTGACGAAATGACCAAAAAAAGCACAACCAAACTTTACAGAAATTCTTAAAGAAATATATGTTGAAAGTCTATCGCACCTAGTCTGACCTCTCAATGCCATCACAATTTTTTTTTTTTTAATAATTTTTACAGTTCAACTCTTAAAATTTTGTTGTGCCGACATTCATTGAATTTGTATGGACATTTGCCTTGTTGGAAATGAAAAATAAAATCCACTTCTTTCGTTAGAATTTCACGTAGAATAAGGTTGTGTAAAAAGAAGTCCGATAAAATACAAATTGAAGTGTGTAGCGAAGCAAATTCTTGTATTTTTCTTAAATTTAAAAAAAAATTGGTGTTTCTATCAATTTTAATTAAATACTATTCCATTAACGACATTGAGTTTTTCATAAAAATTAATTGTACGTAAAAATACCTTTACACTCATAAACATCGAAATCGGTTAAGAATTCGTTGAATGGCGGTAATTTTAAGGTTTTTCTTTCATCGTCAAACACTAATGCCCATGTATATGTTTAATACTATACAATAAGGTGGGTCACAAAAAAAAGTTTGGTTTGTTACCAACTTTTTTTAAAAGATCCTATTGAGAGGATTTCAGACCAGAAAAAATTTTTTTTTTAAGTGGTCTACATTAACAACCAAAATGGTCTTTTTGATATAACTCGGTTATTTGATGTCCGATTTTGAAAAAAAGTATATTTTTAAAAGATCTTAAAAGATCTTAAAAATGCTAACAATCCGTAGTCAGAGGTCTTTGACCCTTGAGGTCATCTTCAATAAAATAATTCAGTTTTTATTTTTTTTTGCACTACGACCCCCAAAACTTTGCCCATTTTATATTTTGTAATTAGAGTTCATAAAAAATCAATAGGTCCGTGTGAAGAAATTTTTAAAATCCACTCATAGAAAAAAAAAGTTACACGCGCTTAAAACTTAATTTTTGAGCTCAAAAGTTTTGGGGGTCGTAGTGCAAAAAAAGTTAAAAACTGAATTATTTTATTGAAGATGACCTCAAAGGTCAATAATTTTTGACTACGAATTGTTAGCATTTTTAAGATCTTTCTAAAAATATACTTTTTTTCAAAATCGGACATCAAATAACCGAGTTATAACAAAAAGACCATTTTGGTTGTTAATGTAGACCACTTAAAAAAAAAAATTTTTGTGTTCTGAAATCCTCTCAATAGGATCTTTCAAAAAAGTCGGTAACAAATCAAATTTTTTTTTCTTCCATAGGGGTCGACCCGCCCTAGTATACAAAATGCTCTCATTTCGTCAAATCTCAACCGATTTTGGTCATCTTTAGCTCGTTGGAAAGACATGGAAACATGTTGCTGTAAATAACTTTGAAAAATAAAAAAGTCGCTATTAACAGAATTAACAGCTTTTTTATTTAAAATTAATATTTTTCTATAAATGTGAGGTGCATGTTTGTGTGAATTATCCATGTAAATTGGGTGTCAAAAACCAACATGAGCATGAATTACGTCAAACGCTTCCACTACTTTTGTGATGATAAAACGGAAATTTTCCAACGAGAGCATATATATACTCATTGTACCTACACTGTCCCAGTGCTGCCATTTTGGTGCTTTTGGGGCTAGATTTAGCACTTTTTTTTTTAAATTGCCCGAAAAATTTGCTTTTAATCCCTATTTATTTTATTTTTAGGGGCTATTTTTTTAGCCCTTTTGAATTTGAAACAGCTCTGTTTGGCTTCAAAAATTATAACTTAATCTTAAGCATTTCCCATAAAGCATTCTAAATGTTTTTATTGTTGTTTTGGCAACTCAAGTTAACAAAACGATAATAATTATCAATGGAAACTTGAGCGCAAATTAATCGATTATTACAAAAGTTTAATTTCTAATTGTTATGACGCACAGTGCTCCGTTCCTTGGACAAAAATCAAAAAGTTCATGGAAACGAAACTCAACATGTTTGATATCATTTCAAAGGAAATTATTCAACTAAGAGAAAACAATAACATTTTTAACAATTAAAGCATTTTTGTAGGTGCTGCAACAGTTTTCAAAACAATTTTCTTGCTTAAATGATCAAATGCACAGTTTGCGTTCGTAAGTAGCTACTAAAAAAATTTCCAAAAACACATTTCTAGCTATATTATAACAAAATAACTATTTTCCAAAAGGTAAACAACAAAAGAAAAATATGCTTTGCATTTGATTGAAAAAAATAAGAAATAAAAAACAAAAATGTTGCATATCGATAAACAGAGAAGTTTTTTCTGTAAAATATATAAAATTTGACCATTTTAAGTAGTCAATAAAAAAAATCGCCCAAAATTGCCCAAAAAATAAATACAGGGCCTTTAATGGATATTTACCTTTAACTCTTTGATGAAACATGTAAAATATAATCCGCTCTTTTAATATATTGACTTTTTAATAATACTCTATTGGGTCATTTCGTCTCCTCATCAAAAATAAATTAGGCCTAAAATTAAGCAATAATTTTTGAATAAGTGCATTTTCAGCAGTTTGTTATCTTATCACTTTTTTGTACAACTCTATAACTTTAGTTTTTTAGTATTTTGGCAGTTTCGTTAAGATCGGCCATCTTTTGCCTACGGTCATCTCTTACCTCCCATACAAAATCATGTAAAAAATTAATATAGGCCCAGGGGAAGGGCTCTTAGAGTCTTGCCTATTTCAACCGTTTTTAGTGCGCATCTATAACTATATTTTTTTAGTATTTTGTCCGAGTTTCGTGAAGATCGGTCAATATTTATATGTACTTCCCATACAAAATAATGTGAAAAATTAATATAGGTCCAAGAGAGGTACCCCTAGGATCCAACCGATTTCAACCATTTTCAGTACACATCTATACGTCTATTTGTTTTACTTTTTGACAAGTTTTGTTAAATTCGGCCAAGCTTTGTTTGTATCTCCCATACAAAATCATGTACAAAATTAATATAGGTCCAAGGGAGGTACCCCAAGGGATTAACCAATTTTAACAATTTTTGAAATTTTTTCTTAATTAGCTTAAACTGAAGAAGTACACAAAATTTCAATTTTATAAAAGCACTCCTTCTATTTTTGTCACTTGCTTGTATGGGATCAACGCACTGTGTGGCGGCAGAGTTATTTGAAAATGGACTCACTGTGCTTACCATAAGGAGTGGCCTCAAAAGTTTAAAGAAGTGCTGCCACGATTTCCCAATAACGAGTGATCTCTTTAAACCTAAGAAAAAAACAGGTATATATGACTGTAATAATTATCATGATTCTTCTTCTGAAGAAAAATATAAATTATTTAACTTCAATGTAACTTCAATGTACATATGTAAATAAAGTAAAAATCGAATTTTGATAAAATCACTCATTGCCTATAACTCCGGTATTTATCCATTGATTTTCTACATCAACAACTCATTTGCTTCTTAAAAATGTGGACTATGCGTAAATAATTTTTTACATTTTTAGTACATTTTTTATTATTTTTGCAAGGTGATAGAATGAATTATAGATTTTATTTTTCGGTCAAAAATTTAAGTTTTTTCATAAACTTATTTTGGAAATGGATTGAAAAATAATGCTTTAAACGATTATTGAAAATTAAATTTCCTTTATAATGGCATCTTGTGCAACTCTAAGACTCTTACTCGAGATAAGGGCTGATGTGTGAAGCTATCTCCGAAAAAACCCAAGAAAAATTCCAAAATTCATATCACGAAAATCTATCCATAAAATTTTTTATATAGTTTTTGAGTTAAGCGGACCATAAGGAGAAAATAGCCGCATTGAATGCACAAGGATTTTTTTTTAACCAGTGTAATAAATAAAATTGTCACCTAAGCAAGTAAGTAATGAGTGAATTCGCAATGTATCAATTTTTATTTTTTTTTTTTTGTTTTTATAAGTTTTTATGAGCATATTTTGTAATGTAAAACGCAAGCGATCACCTTAGGGTTTTTTGTCTGGCAACAAATTCCATTAGAAAACTTCAGGGAGAGAAAAAGAGTTTATTTTACTTCATATGAAAACGGAGCTGCCAGACAAAAAAAATCCCAAGGGATGTGATCGCTTGAGCTATTCAAAATACGGCAATAAAACTCATAAAAACGAAATAAATAAAAAATAGATACATTGCGAATTCATTAATTACACTGGTTAGAATGAAGACTGCATGTTGTAAGCAAATAAAATATAAAAAATATGTGTGTGGCCGCCTCGCACGGTATAAGTGAAACTTTTACCCAAAAATTGAATTTCTGGCAAGATTGATAATTTATTTATTAACATTCCCTCCTTCAGTGCAACCAAATGCTTAAAAAGCAGTCTGCCTTCATACCACTAGTAGTTCATAAACAGTATTTTTTTATGGGAAATATCAATTGTCCCTTTTGTTTCACGTACAGAATTAGATCGCAGTTTTTTGGAGTTTACTCCTTTAGAATCGATTTCATATATTGCTCTCGGTATGAAAATTTTATGGCGAATGAAATCGAGCGTTATCTAAAAAATCAAGCGTTTAGCAATATTAGTGCATTATTTATCTTACACTTTAGTGATAGTTAAATATTAATGCACTACTTTGATAAGAAATTAGTGTAATGTAAAAGTTAGTGCACTGTTTATTTAATGGTAATGTAAATATTTTTACACTAAAATAAATTTTCATCAATGTAATAATAATGTAAAAGTAGTGCAAATTGCCCAGGTCTGCTATTAGGCTGGATTCACTAACCACCTTCAGCAAGTTTTTCAAGGTTTTTTTTTTTACGAAGTTCTTGTGCTCTCCGCTCAGTGAGAGATACCTGCTGCACGCTCTTCAACTTGATTAACATTATTTTTTTAATTTTCGCTAAAACTTGCCTGAAGGTGATCAGTGAATCCAGCCTTAATGAAATTCATCAATTTACCTCATAATGAATTTATGAGTATATGTAATAAATATATATTTTAAAATTAAAAGAGTATACAATCCTTTTAGTAATATAAGAGATGCCTTTATTCACCCATTTTACCTTTTATATACATCTAAAATTTTAAGGTAATCAATCTAGAGGAGTAAACTCCAGTCGCGCGGCGGAGCTGCCACGCACACTTTTTTTACTTTCGTGACACAGCTGACTATCAAGAAGATTTATTATTTTAATTTTATGACTAAAATAGTGCCAATTACATTAAACTTTAATGTTACTTAAACATTCCGCTTTAAAAACATACTGTAACATATACACAGAGTTACAATGTATGAACCTACATTCTATGCAAATAAATATGTAACTACTAACGTAGAAAGTCTATAATTCGAGTTTGTTTTTGATTAATTTTTGTTCGATAGTAAGAACTTCGTACATCATTGTGAATATTCGACATCCTAGTTTTCATAACACCATCATCAAAGATGGTTTGAATAAACACATCGAGCGTTTCCGCAGCCTTCCGAGCTTTAGACATTCTGCGCGTCGTTCTAACCGGACAAATTATCTACAAAATAGGTCGCTTTATGCAGATGGTTGCTTAAACCGGAGTCGTACTAAACGGATATGTTTACCTTGTACTGAGATATGAAATCAAACTTGAGTTTACATCGTGGTCGCTAAAAACGGTTAGTCGTTATAAGCAAAGTAGTTATATCCGAATTCTACTGTATTTTTATTTATAAATATTTAAAAGAAAAAATTTGTCGAAAAACCTGTGTCGGCAATAATGCATTTTCCAATTTTCGTACTCACATCAAACCGCGTACAATTCGGCTGCAAGTTGAACGTGCTACCATCGCACCATTGCCTCCATTGCATCATTATGCAAAGCATCAGTGACTTTTTCTTTGAATTTTTTTCTTTGAAAGATTTTTGGAATAGTATTTTTTCAAAAATCAACACAAATCTACTGTGAACTTTTCTATATTTAATATACCTTCTGTTCAAAGTTGCAAAATTCAAAGTTGCAGAAAACCTATGGCACTGGCGACTGGGCCCGACAACTACAAGCAGCGATTGTGACGGCAAACTGCGAGCTCATGTTGCTAGAGTTTGGTGAAATATTGCTGTAAATTGTTGATAGAGCACAGACTACGAATCAGGGATGATATTTGGGGACTTTTAGGGCTTTTTTGGGCCCTTTTTAAAAGGCCCCGAGGAGGCCCTTTTTATTAATTTAAGGCCCTTTTGCAACATTCTTCAGAAAAATAATCGTATTTTTTGAAATTAATGAAATTCATTTAATTTTGAAATTAAATTAATGTACTATGGCATCGATAAAGAAATTTTAATTTTTAATTAAAGGAATTTTAAATTGGCGATAGAAAAATCACCCAGAAAATATAATGAAAAATCACTCCAAAGAAAAATGACCCAAAAATCAATGAAAAATTACCAAAAAAATTTCAGCCAATAAAAACGAAAAAAATGCCCAAAAAATTATGGGAAAATTGACCAAAATGCAATCCTGCGACGTCGAAGTGCTTCGCAAGAATGAGAATGAGATCATAAGAATAAAATGAAACAACTACACACCAGCACTCCCATATGAGCCATGGTATTGTGAGGAGGGAAATTTGATTTTGTTTGAACTTTGTAATGCTTCTCTATATCGAAATTTGTCGTCATAAAGGTTTTTGCTTCCAAACTGAAAAAATTATTGTTGGTATAGACGACGACGAACAAACGAGCCTCTTTGATTAATTAAATAAATGGAAATATCTGGAGAAAGAAAAATATTATTTATTAGTTATTATGAAAAGGTAAGACAAACGCGGGTCGGGTGGCGCGTGGTCAAAAACATAATGATCGAGTAACAATAGCTAAATAGAGTTATAATTACCGTCTACGAAATATCATCCAAAGAAAAATCGCAAAAAAAAAGAGAATCCACCTAATATTTAACAGTACAAACTTGGGTGATTTGTCGTATGAAAAATTAAAAACAAGAATTTTGCATTTTTATTAAGCGAAATTTCGTTTTCTGTTTTTGGACAAATTTTTTCTAAAATTTTTTGACTTTTTTTAGTTTTTGGATGAAATTTCGTGTTTTCGTTTTGTGCCATTTTTCATTCAGTTTTTGGTCATTTTTCATTTCATAAAAAAATTTTTGTTCAATTTTTCAAAGGAAAACAACAAAATTTTGTATACAAAAATTTTGGATAATTTTTTATTTTATTTTGTATACCACCTTTTCAATCCATTTGAATCTTTTTTTTTAATCCATTTTGTCATCAATGGTGATCAAAGGTAAAATTTCACGATAAGAAAATAAGACCAGTACTAGTGTGTCACAGTTTTGGTGGTGTATTTCAAATAAGTTTCTTGGTATTATAGGCGATGGAAAACTGTTTTGTCATCTTATCTGATGTGATTTTACTTAATTTTCTTGTTGCAAAATGATATATTTTAAAATTGAAGGTCACTACGAAATAATTTTTTGGTGAATTCAGCAATGCCTCAATATATATTTTTGACAGGAGTAGTTTATTTTAACTTCATTTCGTCATTACGAAGTGTCTGCATTAAATTGCTCATCAATTTCTGACATTCTACGACTATTTAAAGATGGATGAAAATTGAACTTATCAAGTTTTTTTTAAGTTTTTCGTAGAAATTTACAATATCTATGATCATTTTTGGCATCTTTTGGTTTTTGCAGAAAATGAGTGAAATAAAATCTATTTGAATAAATCAACCTAAACAATATCACTTTCACCCACAATTTTTGATTTAAGGGAGAGTGATTAAATGTAATCATTTAAATGTTTTAAATGTTGTTTAAATGTTTAATGCTAAGTTGGTCCTATTTTTGTGACCAACTTATAATTTCCATGTTTAAGCATAGTACTCTGCTCGGTTTCAAGTGAAATTCCACGCAAGTCTCCATAAAAATTTGACAGCTGTGAAACAAGCGTGAACATTTCAGATTTTCGTCAAAGTAGTACTATGTTTCTTTGTGGAAAAACTAGTACTATATTCCGCAACATGTATCTACCAACATTCTTTTCATGGCAATTTAATTGAACCGACCATTTATTTTGTCGTGGAAATGACAGTTGTTGTCAAAGTTAAAAAAAAGTCACATTCAAGTTGGCAAAGGAAGTGCAACCAAAAAAAAAAATATGTTTTTAGTTAGATTAATATAATTTTCGTTTTATTTTTTCAATTAATTATTAATAATTGCAGTGGATAGCTGATTTGCCCAACATGCAGCTCTATCTTCTCTCGCATCTTCTCTCGGTGCTTGTGCTCGCATCAGCGTTACCATATGGGCAGTTAATCCTGTTTTGGGCAGTATTTTGAGCAGGTAGACAGGATCATATTTCTCACAGGATTTGGGCAGGTTTTTTTTTTAATCCAGTTTTTTAATTTTCGTTGAATAAAAAAAATATAAATTTTATGTTTATAAATTATATGTAAGTATTTATATAAAAGTTGCAAATAAAGTTGCTACTACTTTTACATCCTTTGAAAAATTTGATCATGTGGCAGCGCGTTTCCTGTCATTGTTGCTGTCATCGTTTTTGTTAATTTCTTTTCGCTAGTCTTTTGCAAATTACAAATGGACAAATACATAACAAAACCTGATAAGATAAGGAAATTGTCGTTTATTTAATGTTTTAACTCAATTTTTCAATTTTTAGACTCTAGTCACAGTTAAAAAAGTTTGACTTTGACAATGCTTTTCTAAAATGTGTAGAACTTTTAGCACCTTCAACTGTTATAAATAAAAAATATATCTCTATTTTAAGTTTGTGTACTTTTCTTCCTAATGTAATTAAATATGAAGAATGGCAAGAAGTGGACGATGAATGGCACGAGCTGCGCCACTTAAGTTTCATAGATTTAAATCTTATAAATGAAAAGAATATTGAAACTTTTTGGAAAGTAGCATTTGATCAAAAACGTGTAGATAATTCCGAAGTCTTTCCATTACTAAAAAAACTTCTTTATGCTATTTTATCGATTCCAGTAGCAACAGCAAATGTTGAACGGATTCTTTCTCAAATAAATATTTTTTTTTTTTTTTTTTATTAAGTATTAACTATAAATTAAAATTTATTGCTAATATCAATCTACATCCAGTTGTTACCTGAATGAGAGCGTTACAAAGCGCGGCCGTCACCTCTTGCAGAACGCTGTTAAACTGAAGCGGAGTAAAAAATTAGTCTCCGTGTATGTTAAGCGAGGTTTCATCTATGTTAAAAGGCATGAGCATGGTGAGAGTGTACTTATTGAAAATGAAAATGAACTCACTAATTTCGTGTCAGCTGAGATAAATGATGACTATGCGGGGAGCTTTCGCGAAACTTAAGAGTTGCCATCCTGTCATATATTTAAGTATTCTTTATATTAATTATATACTTCTATCTATAACTCTTTTTGCTATTTCCTTTTCCTATCCCGATATAATTATATTTTCTATCTTAATCTACATAAATCTTTTTTCTTATTAATTTACAATGAAAAGAATTGTTTACATAAAAATAATGTAGTAAAAGTATGCTGGAGTAAAGTGTCATGTTTGTGCGTTTGTTTCCGACTATTCGTTTATGTCTATTTCAAATAATTATTGCAATGGCGTTAATAACAAAATACTTGTTGAAGTTCTTTGTAAGAGACATAAGGGATTAAAGGTTGTTCATTTTAATGCTAGAAGCCTTAATTCTGCTAAGTTAGACTATGTTAGATATGTTTTTGAGGACTCGTCAGTTGATGTTATATGTGTGTCTGAAACTTGGTTTTGTAGTGATGTCATTGATTCAGTGCTTTGCCTTAAAAATTTTACATTATTTAGAAATGATAGGGTTGATAGAAGGGGAGGCGGGGTTGCCATTTACTGTCGCAATAACTTGAGTGCTAAATTTGTCAGCAAATCCAATGGTGAAAGTGTAGAATATTTAAGCATCTGTATAGCTGATAATATGACAAAAATATTTCTGTCATGCGTTTATAATGCAAGTAAATCAAATAGTTTAAACTCCTTTTTCTCCAATTTATCCGACTTGTCAATGGACTTTAACTATTTTATTATATGTGGTGATTTTAACGTCAACCTGCTATGCAACGATAGTCTTGCAAAATCAATGTATGACAATGTTTCAACTGTCGGTCTGTCAATTGTTAACGATACCATGCCCACACGCTTCTCGCATAATGATAGTCCCAGTCTTCTTGATTACTTTGTAGTGTCTGATGTGTCTAATGTATTACTGTTTGATCAAATATACTTTTTGTCTGATCATGACTTAATTTTTTGTACATTTAATATAAACTTGTCGCGATCAGCTACATCTAATGTGTTTACTTACTATGATTTTAAGTCTATCAATTCACAAGCTCTTCTTCGTGATCTACTATTAACACCCTGGAATGATCTCTGGTTCTTCTCAAGTGTTGAAGACAAACTATATTTGTTAAATAACCAAATAAATACAATTTTTAGGAAGTACGTCCCTGTTAAGACTGTCACCGTCAAAAATACATCTTGTCCTTGGTTTACAAGTAGGGTTGAAATTGCATTAAAAAAACGAAATAGGTTACGCACAATCTGGAAAAAGAACCCTTCACCAGAGAAATGGGAGAGTTATAGGTGCGCAAGAAATGCTTCTATTCTTATAATAAGGCAATCTAAGATAAAATATTGTTTTAATAAACTCAAAACATCTCTTCCGTCTAAGATTTTGTGGAATAATTTAAAAAAATTTAGCATCGGTGGTAAACAAACTGCTGCTTGTCAATTAGATCCCGAAATTCTTAACGACTATTTCTTGTCTAACACCCACCTATCTCAAAGTATTTCGTCTAGTTCCTTTGAATTTTCAGACATTCTCTTTCAGCCAACATTTCAATTTTCCACGGTTACTGAAGATCAAGTAGCAAAGAAAGTAATGAGAATTAAATCCAATGCTGTTGGTGAAGACGGTGTAAATATGAAATTCATAAAAATTATATTAGCCCATATCCTTAGCTCTGTAACACACATAATTAATCACTGCTTTACTACGTCTTCCTTTCCTGAATCATGGAAAAATGCCTTAGTTATCCCAATTGCAAAAAAAACTACAGCTTGTGAGGCCAAGGACTTCAGGCCTGTTAGCATTTTGCCGTGTTTGTCTAAAGTTTGTGAAGCTCTTATGGCAGATCAAATCTCTACTTTTCTTACATCTTATCAACTTTTGTCCCCGCTTCAGTCTGGTTTTCGTGCTGGCCATAGTTGCACGACTGCTTCTGTAAAAGTATTGGATGATATAAGAGGATCTTATGATGAAGGAAAATTAACGCTGCTCTGCTTACTGGATTTTTCAAAGGCATTTGATACTGTCAGTCATACTCTTCTCTGTCATAAACTAAAATATTTTTACGGTTTTTGTGAAAATGCAATTCATCTTCTTAGTAGTTACCTTAAGGATAGAGTGCAAAGGGTAAAGGTTGGAAATAATTTTTCGCAGTGTAAGATTATAAGTAGTGGTGTGCCCCAAGGTTCGGTGCTTGGCCCACTGCTTTTTTCAATATTTGTTAATGACATTTTTCAGTGCTGCAAATACTCTTCAATGCATGCGTATGCCGATGACGTTCAAGTCTATCAAACAGGTAGAGAAAATTTAATGGAAGATTTAGCGTTCAAATTGAATGAAGACTTAAATTCTATTTGTCAATGGGCCATAAAAAACAAACTACAATTAAATGCTCAGAAGACCTTTATATTACCTATTTCTAAAAACAGAATATTTCTTGAGGATATTCCAGACTTATGTCTAAATGATATGAAGCTTCCGCTTGTAAGCAAGGTGAAAAGTTTAGGGTTCATCATCAATTACTCCTTGACGTGTACGGACCATATTAATGATGTAATTCGTAAAATATATTTTATTCTACGTAATCTAAGATTATCAGCTGAGTTTACACCAATTGCTACGAGACGTAAATTAGTAATTCAACTTATTCTACCTGTGATCACTTATTCCGAAGTTGTATACAGTAAGCTTGACTCGAGGTCCCAACTTAAATTACAAATTGCATTTAATCACGCTACAAGATATGTATATGGCTTACGCAAGTTTGATCACTTGGCTGAGTTGAAGAATTGTATATTTGGTTGTGACATATTTAGTTACCTTAATGCTCGGAATTGCATATTTCTTCACAAACTTATAAAAAAGAAAACGCCAACATATCTTTATGAAAAATTGCAATTTGGTCAGTCGCAAAGAAGTCAAATGCTTTTAGTACCTCATTTTAACTTTTTAAACTCAACAAGATTGTTTTTTATTAACGCCATTAGATTGTGGAATGCTTTACCATCCAACCTTAAATCGATAGTCGGAGAGGCAAGCTTCAAACAGGCCATCCTAAAGCACTACTCCTAAACACAATAAAAACAATTTTCACAGTGCACAGCTTATTAAAGTAATCAGTTCTTTTCCCCCTCTCTAATCTACTTCCTTCTTTACTTTCTCTCATTTATGTCTCAACTCAACTCACTCTTTATAAGCTATAAACAATATGTTTTTGTATCTAATTTAGTATAGTATTTAAATAATAATCATTTATGTATTCAATATGTGAAATCTTCCACCTTTGTACCTTAAAAGAATCTAGTTCTTAGTGTACTCACATTAATTAAGAAATTAAATTAAATTAAATATTAATAAATTAAATTAATATAGAAATTTAGCTTTGGCTGCATAGGCCTTAAGCTTAGCATAAGTCTAAGTTAACTGATGGTTAGATATAAATGAGACTTAGGAAGAAAAGACATTGGTAGTTATTTTAATTTGTACATATGGTAAAATACTTAGCTAGCGTTTCACATTTCAATATATTAGATATGATTGTATAAGTCAGTAACCTTAAGAAATTTAAGAATTTTTTGAACATTATCTAGGCTAGGAATGGAAAGTGAGGATAAAGGATTTGTGTTTCGGAAAATTTGGATTTTCGTATCATGAAATCTTGGGCAATTAGATAATTGGTGTGCTTTATTGACTGGAGCAATTGAATTGCAAAATGGACAAGAGGGGTGGGGGTTGTTGCTCATGAGATGTTCATGTGTTATTTTAGTATGACCCAGTCGCAGGCGCTCGTACTTTAAGATGTCTTTTCTGGATAGAGTAGGGGTTGTCAAACATTGAATATCTTTCCCAGATAATTTCGAGCTGTTAATCAGTTTGTACCAATCAGATGTGGAATTCCATAGTTCCTTGTGCTTCAGTTTCGTTATATTTTTGATGAAATGTGATATATCATTCTCATTATAGTTGTTAGTGAATATGAGAGGGGCGCTATTGGCGTACTTCGCTGATTGGTCTGCAAATTCATTTCCATCTATGGAAACATGTCCTGGTATCCATATCAATTTAATATTTGGGTAGCATTCAATTAAGGTGTTTCTTATTTGCAGTGAATAATAGTCAAAGTTATTTAAGTTTGCTATAGCATCAAGGGCTGATAGCGAATCAGTGCATATGACAAAGTTTTGGTTCTCATTTTTGGCGAACTTTACCGCCTCGTTAATGGCAATTATTTCTGCCGAAAAAATCGAAGTATATGGAGGTAGATTAGAGATTTTAATGATTTTATCGGGAAAAGTTACGCTGCAACTTATTTTGTTGGATAATTTTGACCCATCAGTAAATATAAAAGTATAGTTAATGTGTTTCCCTTTGAATTCGCGAAATAATGAGCGAAATATTTCGGGATGATTGCTTGATTTCGTAAACCGGAGTAATGATGTGTCGATCGAGGAAGTATTAAATTTCCACGGTGGGTGAAGGTTTTCTACCGGATCAAGAGGAAGAGTCGGAATGCTAAGTTCATTGCTATTTGATATGGTTTTGTAAATAGCGGAAACAACTTTATTGGAGCTGTTCAAGCTTTGGTTTTTAGTCGTGATGTCTTGCAGTGGGCTATTTTTGCTTCTTAAGAGAGATTTGAAAAGTTTTGTGGTTGAGGAATCTCTTAGATTCTCGATAGTGTAAAGATTAGCTTCATAAAGTGAATTATTGATGGGCGTGGATCTAAAACCTCCGAGGGCAGCTCTTATTGCTGCGTTGTATGGTACTTTTATTTTGTTTAATATGGATTTGGCAGAATACCTATAAAGGTATATTCCATAACTAATTTTAGAAACTATGAGGGCTTTAATTACATTAATTATGGTATATGTGTTGCAATTCAGTTTGTTGCTTGAGAGACATTTAATTATGTTAAGTTTAGTCGTCAGTGAAAAATTCAGTTTGTGAATGTGTGAGTTCCATCGGTAGCGTTTATTTAAAATAACTCCTAAGATTCTTAAGTTGTCGACGTACTCGAATTGAATATTAATGGAAGATACTGTGCAGGAACAATTATGTTTGCGGCAGATATGTATTTGTTTACATTTAGAGGTGGAAAGGATCGCTCCAGAGTAACTACACCATGCTTCGATGTCTTGTAATAGGCTGTTCAAACTTATGTTTTGGTTTCTTTGTTTGTCAAGATTAATAATTAAATGAAAGTCATCTGCATATGCACAGTAGTTTAGTTCTTTGTGGATTGAAATAATTGAACAAAGTTTGTTGTAAGCTATTAGAAATAGAATGACGGATATTGGAGATCCTTGTGGTATTCCGTTTTCAAGTGGGAGAGTAATTAAATAATGTTTGCCAACACGAACTATGATTTTTCTGTTTGTCATGAAGTTAAGAATATAATGGATTATCTTTGGCCCAAGATTCCAGGCAAGAAGCTGGTCTATTATTGTGTGAACACCAACCTTGTCGAACGCTTTTTCGAAGTCAAGAGAAACTATTGATAAGTGTTTTTTAGATGATAAGCAATTTGTGATCTGATAGTCTAAATAGAGTAGAGTGACAGATACAGATTTGCCTCTTTTGAAGCCCATTTGATGGCTATCAATTAGTTTGTCGGATACAAACCACCATAACCTGTTCGCTATGATTTTATCTAAAAGCTTAGATACACATGGGTTGAGCGAAATGGGTCTGTAAGATTTCACCTCGGTTTTGTTAGCGTGTGGCTTTAAAATTGGGATAACTAGGCTGGTTTTATATGATTGAGGTATGTAGTTTGTAAAAATGTTATTCTAATGATTTAACAGACGACGTTTTGCTTGGTATGAGAGATTACGGACCATTGGGTACGATATTCTGTCCAATCCAGGAGTATGGCCCTTTAGTTTAGTTAGCGATGATTCAAACTCGATAAAATTAATGTCTTTTTCTATAAGGCGTGCTCTAGATGAAGGAGTGGTGGTAAAAGGAGAATTTATTGTTCTAGTTTTGCTGTCTCGAAAATTTGTAGAAAAGTTATTATTGGCAAAACTCGTTGGCTATTGCAAGTGGGTCAGTTAGTGGGCTGTTAGAAGAGGTGGCAGGAATTATGCAGTGGATACCATGTGTAGTTTTGTATCCGCAGAATCTTCTTATGTTGGTCCAAATTTTCTCTATATGCGTTAGGGGGTTTATTTCTGACGTGAAATCGTATACTGATGAAGCTTTTGAAGCTTTGATTTCGCGTTTGAGCACAGCATTAGCTTTTTTGTACTTTAGCAAGTTTTCCTGTGTGGTGTTTCTGTTAAAGGAGTTCCAATGCTTGTTCTTCTCTTTTTTGAGGCTTTCAAGTTTATTGTTCCACCATGGGACGGTGTGGAGTAGTGGCTTTGACGAAGATTGAGGGATTGATTGGTAGGCAGATCGTAAAATTATCCTGTTTATATTTGCTGCTTCTTTATTAATATTGGTGCTTGAAGAGTATTTGGTGCTAAATGTGTTGGAAGAATCAGTGAAGCATGGCCAGTTTGCTAGTTTAAGTTTAAATTTTGGTTTATGGGGTGCAGTGCTCTGAATAGATTGGGGAAATAAAGGTTTAATAATAGGAAAATGGTCACTTCCCATGGTATCTTTTTCCGTTTTAAACAAAGATTGCATTCCTATTGTAGGGGAGCAGAGGGTTAAATCTATATGGGTGAAGCTATTATGCTATGTAATATTGTACCTTTTTGGTTGTTAATCGATGAACCCCAAGAGTTGTGCCAACTATTGAAATCACCGCTTATTAAAACAGGGTTGGATGCTGCACCAAGTACGTTATTTAAATTGTTGTAGCTAAATCTGGTTCGTGGAGAGATGTATGCTGATATTACAGTGAATTTGATATTAGACTGTATTTCGCAGGCTATTGCGTCAAAATCATTACTGATTTGAATTTGTTTTTGTTGCAGTGATTTGTGGACTAACAACATCACTCCTCCATATGAGGTTGAGGAAGTATTTAAAGCATATATATTGTAGTTAATTGGGATGGGTATGTTTGTGGTGGAGTGGAGGTGGGATTCCTGAATCGCTATTATTTTGGGGTTGTATCGTTTTATTAGGATTAACAGTTCATTATAATTATTTATATAACCTCTAATGTTCCATTGAATTATAGTTAGAGACATATTAAATTGGTGATTATGAATATAGTAATTGCTATTGATATGTTATATAATATAATATAATAATATAATATAAAGTATATATGCTTATGTTATTGTTGATACTTATTGTTGTTGTTGTTGGTCTAACTCATCCTCTACTGACATAGAGTCAGAAGAGTAATGTTGTGATGTTCGCTGGTTTTGCGTTGTTTTTTTGTAGCTGGTCGAAGTTTTTAGTTTTTTCAATTTTCTTTTGGTACGGTTGGAAGTATTCCTCGGGAGAATTTTAATCTTTGTCTCTGTTATGCGTTGTGTTGTTAGTTGAGCTTTTGGTGGGTTTGTTTGAGGTGATGACTCTTGATCTGAGAGAACGTCGGCATAACTAACGAGCTCTCTTGAAGGTAGGTTCGGCTCTGTAGTAACGTTGTTGTTAGTATGATTGCGCGGGTGTAAGGCAAGTTGTAAAGTCTGGCTGGAGTTGTGGTGAAAAGCGGTAGATGTTGATGCTATGTTGGACCTCTGGCGCGTGACAGTGGAGAATGAGGGTCCGTTATGTTGGTTGCGCTCTTTGTAAATAGTGATAGCGGTTCTTCTGTCAACTTTATTGAGTGTAATAATGGCTTGAATTTCTTTTTCTTTTAAGAAAATGGGGCATGCTTTGTCAAAAGCGCTGTGGTTGTGTAGATCGATGTTGTTTTCATTGCAATTTATGCAGCATTTGATATCATTGCATTCCTCATTAAGGTCAATGTTGGTGTGGTATTTTTTGGCGCAGTTTGTTTTAATCAGGATGGTGCCATTTCTCAGTTTTTTGCAAGTTTCAACTGCATTGCCTGCAGTATAATCAATGACTTTCTTTATTAAGAATGGTGAAACCTTGGTAAGGCCGTCATCATTATTTTTCCTGGTCATAACTAAATATTTTGGTCCACTTGTTTTATTATTGAGTGATCTAGATTTATCATAATCGATTGTTGGTTGCGTAAAGTTAGACAACCTAGGTGGTATGTCGGGCGGCACGGTATTAAGAACCATACTTTGTTGAGGTCTTAGCCCCGGTTAGACAAATAAGCAAAAATATCAAAAGAATGCAGGAAAAAAAAAAAAAAATAAATCTCAGAAGAGAAAACTAAATTATTAGCACTAAGGTATAACCGCAAAGATTGTTTGTTGGTTTGACTAATACACTGTAACGGAGAAATCACTACCGAACAGCAAGAGAGACAACGCAGTACTGATTCTCAAATAAATAAAAACAAAACAAAAATAAGAAATAAATTAGAAATTCCCACCTTGTGTGCGATTCTTCGTACAAAAGATTTTTTAAGAAAAAATTATTAGAATTGTACAAATTTCGAAACGTCAGCAGAAATGATGAAGAAGTTTGGGGAAAATTGCTTATGAAAAATAAAGAAATATTTTAATTATATAATTTTAATAATCTTAACAATGTGAATTAATTGCTTTAAAATAATTTATTTAAGGGGACATGACACCTTCCAAAAACTTTTTTGAATGCCTTAAAACGCGTATAAGTTGAATAAAAAATATGATATAATTTTGAAAAATTAAACATATATTTTGAGGTTAAAAAAATTACACAAAAAATTTTTTTTAATTTTTTAATCACATATGTGGCTACTGAAATTTTTTTAAAAAAACTCATTGCGGGCGTGATAAAATAAAAACTACTCAACCGATCGTACTGAAATTTTAAGTACGAAAAAACACTTTTTTCTAAAAAAACACCTCCACTTCGCAATTTTTCGAAAAACATTTTTTCTTCTAGTACATTCCACGGCGGTTTTGATGTTGATGAAGACCCCGTTTTTTGTTTTGTGTTCAAATGTTGCAGTGAGCCGCATCACGCCCATTTTTTGATGTTTGTTAAAAAAATTCCAGTAGCCATATACATGTGTGATTAAAAATATTTAGAAAAATTTTTATTGTGTATTGTTTTTACCTTAAAATAGGTGTGTAATTTTTTAAAATTATATCTTATTTTTTAGTGAACTAATACGTATTTTAATACATTCAAAAAATTTTTGAAGGTGTCATGTCCCTTTAATTTATTTTTGTTATTTGTTATTGTTTTTACCTTAAAATAGGTGTGTAATTTTTTAAAATTATATCTTATTTTTTAGTGAACTAATACGTATTTTAATACATTCAAAAAATTTTTGAAGGTGTCATGTCCCTTTAATTTATTTTTGTTAATTTTAATACATTCTTAGAATGTGATTTTTTGATTTTAATAGTCATCAGAAATGATTAAGAGTTTGGAAAAATTGTTTATGAAAAAAAATGTAACTATATGTCGCACACTAAATACAAAACAGCACAACTCAAAATTTGTAAATTTCTAGGTGAAGCCAAAATCAATTTTATTTTTGATGGAGCTCCTTACAAAGCAATGAGAAAAAATTTTGTTTTTTAACTATAGAGAAAGAAGATGTGTACAAAATTTATTTGATGTGCTACATTCAATGTATATGATCACTACAAATAGTTTAAAATTACAAAGTAACAATTTGTAAATTTTGAGTTGTGACTATTTTGTATTTAGTGTGCGATATGTTCAATGATATCAACATTGCGAATGAATTGCTTTAAAAACTTATTATTAAATTCATTTTTGTTAATTTTATTACATACCTAATAAGAAAGTGATATTTTTGTAAAATTATAACTTACTTTAAATAAAATATTAAAAATATTATAATAAAAAAATTTTAAAATATTTGTTTTTAGTCCTGTTATAAGAGCAGTATTTTCTCTAAAAATACAGGATTTTTTTTTTTAAATTACCGGATTTCAAAAAAACATATGGCACGCTGGCTCGCATATACATACAGCTGGTAGCAATAGGTTGACGACTTGTCCAGCTGCACAACAAAGGACATCATCCGTATGCATATCGATTCTGAAAGTTTTTTTTTATATTAATATATCCAAAAATTATAAAAATAAAAGAACTTACATGATTTTCTGCTTTTCTGCTATGCTTTTTTAATTGTTTCGTAATTGTTGTAATTGTTTTTAAGCTTAACATCAACTGATCGTTCGCAACATTTTTTGCTGTCAATATTTTCACCCAACATATAAATGGAAGTTACCAGCGAAATTTCACGCAGAGTAAAAAAAAACACAAAAAAAAGTTCAGGTTTTTGGAGTTTACTCCTTTAGAATCGATTTCATATATTGCCCGCGGCAAGGTTGATTTATAAGGTTGTCGCAAGGGAGACAGCGAGTACCCATAATTGTCAAATCGAAGTTGACAGCTCATAGAAAATCTTCAAGTGCTCTCTATTATCATTCGTTTTTCTTTCGTCGTCATTCGCAAAATTGGCTGGTTTTGACAATTATGAGTACTGAGAAGAGAGTGCGATCAGCCCTACGACAACCTTATAAATCAACCTTGCCCGCGGTATGACCCCTTTCACATTGGTCAAGAATTGAAAGCAATGAAAGTTGCTTTTCTCCCTTTCGTCGCTTCCGATTTGCGGCAAATTGCCCACAAACTCTGAAAATTGAATTCAATTCTTGACCAATGTGAAAGGGGTGTATGAAAATTTTATGGCGAGTGAAATCGAGCGTTATCTAAAAAATCAAGCGTTACGCAGTCAGCGTTATACAAACAAAATACATACTCACAGCAGAGAAATACCAAAAATATTATACACCAGATTATGTCATGCGCATGTTTGCCTACCTCATGACAGACACATTGTCAACATCAGCTGTTTTTCATTCGTTGTAGCTCTGTTCGTTTATGTTTGGCTTTGATTTGGGCTTTGTTAGATGAATACTCATTTAATGGAGCGTCACTTATGGCGTTTTCTCTTCTCGAAAAAATGTTGCATTTTTTCTGCCCTCTTTTAGAATTTTGCACTTTTTATGTTCTTTTCTCAAAACATGTTGACCTCTAAAATTAAATCGTGTGCTTTTCTCGAAGATGCAGAATTTTTGCACTCTCAAGGTCGACGGTTTCAGAGTTCAGCCCCCAAATGCTACCAACTGAAGAAACAAAAAACTGGCATGCTAAGAAAATATTGTATTGACATTTTATTGAAGAGTGAGCGTCTTTTTTACAAATAACAAATATTTATTATAATTAAACATAAAATGGCTGAAATTAACGAAATAGCCACATCAGTAATTTTAACGATATTAACGAAACAAATAAGTCAATTTACCTTCAACAAAACTTTCGTCGCCAGTCATTTTGAATGTAATTTTGTGTTTTGCTATTTCACGGATGACTTGCAATTTATTTGACGTTTCTCGATATAACAGGGCAGCCAACACAACATTGAAAAGAAAAATGTTTCATTTTTATGTTCTTTTCTCGACTAAGGCAGGTCAACATTTTTTTAGTTCAGGTCAAAATTTAAAAAGTTATGCACTATCAGAGGACAGAATTTTTTGCCGAGAAAAGAAAATGCCATTAATTAATTATTAATTTTTAATTTTTATTTATTATATTAATTTTTTGTTGAAGCTAGAAAAATAATTAAAGAAGATAACGAAAATAATTATGAAAGATAACGAAAAACGAAACTATTTAGAAATAAAATGCAGAAATGCCATAAATGCACACAAGCTGTTAAAAACTGCGAAAATATTAGGAAGACACTTTAGATCGTTCCATGGACTTTAACGAATTCGATGAGCTCACGTGCATGTGGAAGGATTGCTGGTTTAAAAATAATAACCAGTGTGGTGTTACTTCGGGCGCGAGCGAGATTTGTTATTCGCGAGTTAAAAAAATTTACTTTTTTTTTCAAAAATGATATGCGAAAAAAAATATCAATAATGTTTTACGCCAGCGCTTAAAAACGCTGTTGGCTTGTTTTTTAAAAAAAAAAGAACTTTGTGCCGTGGTCCAAAATTGGTTGGCAACAAAAGTTAAAGTAAAAAAAGGAGCAAGCTCGGAAGCTCAAAACTTAATGATTTTATTCTCAAAAGTGTTCCTCTTTTATACTTAGTTAACAGGATTTTCATACTTAATATTAAATACAATATTAGTTAATATATATGTGCAAAATTCTATTAGCCAAACAAATAAATATAAATAAAAAACATATGTTCATGCTTTGCATATAGTGCGTAACATAATTAACAAGTGTAAAAGAAAAAGAAACAGCGAGAAGACAATGCATACATAAAGTGTGCGCTGTTTATATAAAGTGTGTGTGTGCAACAACATAAACATGTTCAATGTTTGTTTTGAGAAATACATAAGTGCGTGAATACAAAAAAATGCAATAATATAAAAGAGTTCAATGTGCGTTATAAATAAATAAGTGCGTGAATACAAAAAATGCAATAATATAAAGAGTTCAATGTGCGTTATAAATAACTAAGTGCGTGAGTGCAATGACATGTAAAAAGTTCAATGTTCAATAAAATAAATGTTTAAGTGCCTAATATATGTAGCTAATTTTAGTTTATGATATTAAATGTATATTAATATTAAATGTGAATAATAATAAAATAAATGTTTAAATGTGGAGTGCACTACACCCTCATCCTTAAGATAAAATTATTTGATTTTAAAAGAATAATTTTATTTCTAAATTATACAATCCAAATATTTGAGAATAAGTTATATAATGCAAATATTTTACAATTTTAGGCCAATATTTTATTTCAATTAAATCCATTTTTTCTACAAATTATTATGGTATTCTTTTAATTTTCCATTTACATTTATTATTATATTTACTCCATTTTTATTTACGACTGTATACGGACCATGATATGGTGATTGATATTTTTTTCTATTCATTCTCTTAACAATTATTTTATCACCAATATTTATATTTAAAGGGTTTGAAATTTCATTATCTTTCTTTCTCTTTTCTTTAGCTATATTTATCAATTCATGTGCCTTCTTTAGAGAGTATGCTAATCTAGTTTTTAGTTCTTGCGCGTAATTTTCAGTATTGAAAGTTTTAAATGATTCTAATCGTTCGTTTGATAGGTTTGCCAATTTGCCAAAAATGAGTTCAAAAGGACTGTAATTTGTATAAATATGAGGTGTCGTATTGTACGCAAAAGTGAAGTATGGGATCCAATGGTCCCATTCATCATCCTTGCAAAAATTTAGTAAAAATTCATTTAACACTCTGTGGTTCCTTTCTATAGAACCTAGAGTTTCGTGATGATATTGTGTGCTAAACACTTGTTTTATGTTTAACTGGTTACATATTTCGGACATCAACTCATTAGTAAACTCTGTACCCCTATCCGACTTAAATATTTTAAAATGACCATAAATCAAAATTAGGTTTTCTATCAATGTTTTGGCTACTGTTTTGGCGTCTTTCGTTTCCATGGGACATGCTATAACATATTTTGTCAGTTCGCACTGCATGGTTAGTATGTAGCGGTAATTATTTGTTAAACGTAGAGGACCTACCGTATCTATTGAAACTACTTCAAAACTAGTTCCTGGTGTGTTTGTCAAAGTTAGTTGTTCTTTTGTATGTCTGGTTTGTTTGTTAATTTTACATGTTTCGCAATTATTTATATACTTTTTAATCATTCTACACATATTCTTCCATATATATTTATGATTTATTTTTAAAATCGTTTTTCTAATTCCCATATGACCTCCGTGGGTCGATTTATGATACTCTTCAATTATTCTTTCCTGGTTTTCTATCCCTATTATTCTTTCTGGTTCTTTATAAAACAGTTTTTTCAATTTGTTTCTGCTAAACTTTAAATCGTTGTAAATTCTTTTAAAATCTTCCATGCGCATGGTTTTAAATATATCATCATTAATATTCAATGCTAACTCTTCAATCTCTAGTTTGTGCATTTTCGAAATTACTTTCTCCAAAGTCATCTGTGTCAACATCGGATTATCACTGCATCGTACAATAACCTGATTGTCTTCAATATCTATTTGTGTACTCTTAAAATGTTTATCTGCTATAAATTTAAGTTTTCTTATTTTGTTTACGTCCGTTAGTGATGTGCATTCCCACACAAAAAGGTGATCAGTCTTCCTGCCTGGAATACATTCTAAATCTTTACTAGTTTGGTTTTCTGTATGTTTTTTCATATCCATACTTCTTGTTATGGCTAGTATTTTTGTGTCTTCATTTTCTAAGCTGTTTGGAATCATAGCCCTCAGAGAGTCGCTATTTATTATAATCCTTGACAATGCGTCTGCATTGGTATTGGTTTTGCCTGTCTTGTACGTAATCTCGAAATCATAGTCGCATAGGTCCAACCTGATACGTGTCATTTTCGACGATGGGTTTTTATGCGAAAAAAGAGACACCAATGGTCTGTGGTCTGTGACAACTGAAAATCTGCGACCATAAAGATAAGGCCTAAAAAAATGTATCGCCGAATGTATAGCCAATAGTTCTTTTTCTAAAACTGGTTTGTTTAGATCGTGCTTTCCGAGTGATTTGCTCGCGTATGAGATTGGTAAGTCTGATCCGATCTCACCTTGCGACAATACTGCGCCAAGAGCATAATTTGATGCGTCAGTAGTTAGCACGAATGGTTTATCGAAGTCAGGGTATTGAAGTATTGGGGGATTGAGTAATTTTAAAGTTTCAAATGTTTGTTGACATGCGTCATTCCAATTAAACTGTGTATTTTTTTTTAGTAAATTATTTAAATTTTTAGCTATATCAGCGAATTTTGTTATAAAGCGCCTATAATAATTGGCAAAGGCAACAAATCTCCTTACTTCATCCGAGTTTGTGGGGACTGGGTAGTTTTTAATTACTTTATTCTTAGCTGGGTCAGTTCTTATACCTTCATTTGTAATTAAATGGCCAAGATAGACAACTTCTGGCTTCAAAAATGAGCATTTATCCGGGTTTAATTTAAGATGAAACTTTCTCATTCTATTGAATACTTTCGCTAAATTTTCGTTATGGTGCTGTAAGCTGCAACCAAACACAATAATGTCGTCTACGTACAAAAAAGCTTCTGCATCTAGTCCTGTCAATGCTATCGTCAACATTCGTTGAAAGCTGTTGGACGATATTTTAAGTCCAAACGGTAAACGTGTAAATTGAAAATGTCCGTTAACTGTTGAAAATGCGGTAAGTGGTCGCGAGTCTTCGTCTAGTTCTATTTGGTGGAACGAGCTGGTCATGTCCAATGTTGGAAAGTATTTTGCTCTTCCAAGTTTGTCAAGAACGTCTTCTATTTTAGTCAGAGGAAATTTATCACTCACGATTTTCTCATTTAGTTTTCTAAAATCAACGACTAGTCTCCATTTCTTTTTGTCGTCTGTCGATTTTTTTGGTACTACTAGAAGCGGTGAATTGTAAGGACTAACTGAATGTTCGATGATGTTGTCTTGTAAAAGTTTGTCTACCTGTTCGTTTATTTCTGTCATTTGTGTATGTGGTAGTCGGTAATTTTTTATGTAAACGGGTGTCGAATCTGTAGTTTGTATTTGCTGTGAATAGCAATTATTTACGCTTAGATGTTCTCCAGCTAGGTGAAAAATATCTTGATATTCTGTTATAATGTATATTATTGATTTTCTGACCTCTGGTCCATTACATCCAATATCCAAATTATTAATAAGTTTGTTGAGTCTATCTTTGCTACATTGTTTATCTAATTTGCATCGGAAAATGTTATAATTTTTTAGCGGTTTAGTTCTAACTTTCAGGTTCATTATATCTATTTCTTTATTTGTTGTGTTCAATAACTTCACGTGTGCTACACCTTCAGCGGGTATAATACTATCACCTAAAAATACTCCCTCAGTTATCTCTTCATTTAGGATTATGCTATCTTCTCTAACATTAACATTAATTGGTACAATCGCTTCTGTTCTAGCAGGTATCTTAACATTAAAAAAATCCTTCAAAATTATCGGTAATGTTATTTCTTTTTCATTTATCATAAATGTTACTGTACATGTCTCGTAATCTATTTTTGACATATATCTCCTCAGCATGTCTCGCCCTATTATTCCATCCGTTGAAATCGGAAAATCATTCTCGACTATCTGAAAATAATGCTCAAATTCTTCACTTTCGATACAAAATCTTAAATTTGATGTGCCAATGCATTCTATAGTTTCATTTGTTATACCTGTTATTTTTGAAATATGTTTTGTGTTTAGATTGTTAGTATTTTCGACTTTGCAAACAGAAATATCAGCCCCAGTATCTATAAGAAGTTTAAGTTGTTTATTTGTATTTTTACATTTCAATATTATATAAATTGATTGAATTTTTGGAAAGTTGCAAAATTAATTTTGGCCTCTGCGGGTTACAGCTCCTGTCACCCGGCCATTGCCGTTTCCCTGCGTATTAAAGCTAGAATTATTATTGTTTGCTCTGAAATTTCTGTTTATGTTAGTGTTTTGTCTAAAGTTGTGGTTATTTTGAAAATTATTGTTATGAAAGTGGCCGTTTCTATTGAAACCTTGATTTGAATGAAAATTGTTGTTAAAACTATTGTTGTTGTATCTGTGAAATCTATTGGAGTTATTATTTTGATAATTTCTGTAACTATTATTTTGACTGTTGCTATTTCTAAAATTGTTAATATTGTTGTTGTATCTTGCGCCCTGCTCTCTCTGGTTTCTAAAGTTATGATTGTTATGTATATGTAAAATACTATTTTTATTATTTATTAAGCTTTCTTCTACTGCCATACATCTCTCGACAGCCTCACTGAAAGTTTTTGGTTGATTTGCCAGTAATATTGTTTGGTATTCTGTACCTACGCCTTTTGAAAAAATATTTAGCGCCATGCTTTCATTAACTTTATATATTGCGTCTTTCGCGTCTTTACTTGGATTATTTAATGTTTTTATCTCAAAATTACTTAACTGTTCCGATAGTTCTACTACTTTTTCTCTAAATTCTGTAATGGACATACCATTCTGCTTCAGCGAACTGAACTCGTTTAATATCTGTTGTAAATTTTCCGGATTTGGGTACGATTTTTCTAATGAGTTTTTTAATTCTAAAAATGTTGTAGGCCGGTTTGAACGTCCAAGTATACTCCGTACTTGGGTAGTTAATTTAAAATTATAAACGTATTTCACAAAAATTTCTTTGTCATCATCTTTAACTAAATCATGCAATAACTCTGCTTGCACAATAAAATCCTCCAAATTACAATAGTTTCCTTTAAAAATCTGTAGGTTTTTACCTACTACATTTATGTCGAAGCTTGACATTTTTGGCAAATTTTCTTTTTCCTCCCAAAGGTTCGAAGTGTCCAAATCTTCCGAAACAATATCCTTAAAATTTAGCGTGTTTGTTTTTACGACTAATGTGCCAATTAATTCTTTGACCTCTTTGTAACTCTTGTAGAATTTTTCTTTTAAAATTTTACAATCTTCGCTATTTTCTATTTCATCAACTTTTGCTTTTATCCTTTTAAAAAATTTTAGCTTGCTTTCGATGTACTCGTTACTGTATGTTCTGTTTTTACTTTTTTTATGTTTATTTTAAATTTTTCAAAAATTAATATACCGTCTTTTATTGTATCCATATAACTTTCGTAATGTATTGTTTTAATCCGTGTGGAACACCCTGTGGTATTGAAAACCTTAGAACATGTAACGCAAGGAAAAAGCAAACAAAAGAAAACAAAGAATTAAGTGACGTTTGTTAGTTCATTGAAAAATTGCCGGTCGCGTGTTCGTAAAAAAATTATTATCCGCGTTCGTGTAAATAATATAAAAATTTAAAGAGTAAAAAAATATCAAAAACATTGTAAGTGGAAGTCGCCGCGTTATAAAAAATTTCAATTAAAAGAGAAGAGAAAAAGCAAATTTTTTTATCTGTGCTAAAAATATAAAAATAAAGAAAATGAAAGTGAAAAGAAGCGACAATGAAAGAAGCAATGTGTGAGTGTGTAATTGTTGCTTTTCTATAACCCCACAATAATTACAAAAAATGGATTTAAAATTTGTAAGCAAAAAAATTTTTTTTTTTTTTTTAATTCAATTCAAATACAATTTCAATTCAAAATACAATATGTATCATAACATTTTTAAATAAAAAAAAAAAATGGAAATATTTGTTTTTTTTTTAATGCTGCTGTTGCTGCTGCTGTCTCTGCTGCTGCCGACTATCCTGTCTTCTTATTTTAAGCTGGTTTTCCAGCTCGGCTATCTCTCTCCATACATAGCCAGCCGTCTGGAAGTCTGGTGGCTTTTCTGCATTAATGATGCCTTTAAGCATCGCCACCCTCCTTCGCAACTTCACCAGTCTTCCTCCTCGCCGGTGTTGAGGTCTTATAGTTGTCGTAGGTATCGCCGTCAATCTCTGCTCCTTAGCCGCTGCTTGCCGCCGTCTGTACTCTTCTAAAGTTATCGGCTGCGGTCCGCTGCGCGCTGGTTTATATTTCGGCGCCTGGCCGTCACCACCAGCGGGCACGTACCCCTCTATCCTTTTCGACGTTGGTAAAATTTCTTTCTAATTGCTTCTCAATTCTTCTAGCTTGTCCGTGCTGGGCAGGATCGCCATGTGGTGTTACTTCGGGCGCGAGCGAGATTTGTTATTCGCGAGTTAAAAATATTTACTTTTTTTTTCAAAAATGATATGCGAAAAAAAATATCAATAATGTTTTACGCCAGCGCTTAAAAACGCTGTTGGCTTGTTTTTTAAAAAAAAAAGAACTTTGTGCCGTGGTCCAAAATTGGTTGGCAACAAAAGTTAAAGTAAAAAAAGGAGCAAGCTCGGAAGCTCAAAACTTAATGATTTTATTCTCAAAAGTGTTCCTCTTTTATACTTAGTTAACAGGATTTTCATACTTAATATTAAATACAATATTAGTTAATATATATGTGCAAAATTCTATTAGCCAAACAAATAAATATAAATAAGAAACATATGTTCATGCTTTGCATATAGTGCGTAACATAATTAACAAGTGTAAAAGAAAAAGAAACAGCGAGAAGACAATGCATACATAAAGTGTGCGCTGTTTATATAAAGTGTGTGTGTGCAACAACATAAACATGTTCAATGTTTGTTTTGAGAAATACATAAGTGCGTGAATACAAAAAAATGCAATAATATAAAAGAGTTCAATGTGCGTTATAAATAAATAAGTGCGTGAATACAAAAAATGCAATAATATAAAGAGTTCAATGTGCGTTATAAATAACTAAGTGCGTGAGTGCAATGACATGTAAAAAGTTCAATGTTCAATAAAATAAATGTTTAAGTGCCTAATATAGCTAATTTTAGTTTATGATATTAAGGGGGTCCTCTGGTAATCTATGCCAAATTTTAGCCTTTTTTCAAAATATTGTGGAAAGAGAACGAGTAAAGATATTTTAGTTCCGTTTTTTGATTTGGGTAGCTTAATTTATTGAAAAAAATACAAAATTTTGAAAAAGTGAATTTATGGACCGTTCAGAAAGTTCTCGGCATGGTAACGAGGTTCTCCGGAAAAAAGGTGGGTCCAAATTGCGCACGATTCCAAGTGTAAACATCGTCTGAAAAAAAAATATTCAGTTACTTAGAATGAATGTCCCTATAGCCCCTACCTCGGAAACAAAAATCCAAATTTTTTTTTGGGGGGGAGCCGCCACTTTGAAAATGAAAAATCGAATTTCGACCTTTTTTTTTGTAGTCTAGTGTAGAAAAAAAATAGTAAACATTATTTTTTCGGCAAGTTTGAGGAAGGGGCTATAGCGGCGTAAATTCTGCGTCGTTTCATGCCTCATATATCAAAATCGGTCAAAAACTGTTTGAGTTATCGTGCGCAAAGTTTTGAAAAACATGGTTTCGAGAAAAACCCGTTTAAAGTTTTGACTTCAATTTTGAGGCACACAAATGACATTAACACATATTTTTTTAATACAATACTTACGAATATTAATCGGCAATTCCAGCCCCATAAAGTGTGCCTTCCTCCATCTCATAAAACGAGTTTTCCATGGCTTTTTGGGCTCTGCGGGCTGTGCGACCCTCTTTCGATGATGCGTACGTTTTTAGCTCTGAGCGTTGAAGTCGTTTTCCGTCGCGAGATTCAGCATACATCTCGGCTTGTGGGCCGATGAAAAAATTTAATTTAATTTGCCAAAAATTTAATTTAATTTCTTAATTAATGTGAGTACACTAAGAACTAGATTCTTTTAAGGTACAAAGGTGAAAGATTTCACATATTGAATACATAAATGATTATTATTTAAATACTATACTAAATTAGATACAAAAACATATTGTTTATAGCTTATAAAGAGTGAGTTGAGTGGAGACATAAATGAGAGAAAGTAAAGAAGGAAGTAGATTAGAGAGGGGGAAAAGAACTGATTACTTTAATAAGCTGTGAACTGTGAAAATTGTTTTTATTGTGTTTAGGAGTAGTGCTTTAGGATGGCCTGTTTGAAGCTTGCCTCTCCGACTATCGATTTAAGGTTGGATGGTAAAGCATTCCACAATCTAATGGCGTTAATAAAAAACAATCTTGTTGAGTTTAAAAAGTTAAAATGAGGTACTAAAAGCATTTGACTTCTTTGCGACTGACCAAATTGCAATTTTTCATAAAGATATGTTGGCGTTTTCTTTTTTATAAGTTTGTGAAGAAATATGCAATTCCGAGCATTAAGGTAACTAAATATGTCACAACCAAGTATACAATTCTTCAACTCAGCCAAGTGATCAAACTTGCGTAAGCCATATACATATCTTGTAGCGTGATTAAATGCAATTTGTAATTTAAGTTGGGACCTCGAGTCAAGCTTACTGTATACAACTTCGGAATAAGTGATCACAGGTAGAATAAGTTGAATTACTAATTTACGTCTCGTAGCAATTGGTGTAAACTCAGCTGATAATCTTAGATTACGTAGAATAAAATATATTTTACGAATTACATCATTAATATGGTCCGTACACGTCAAGGAGTAATTGATGATGAACCCTAAACTTTTCACCTTGCTTACAAGCGGAAGCTTCATATCATTTAGACATAAGTCTGGAATATCCTCAAGAAATATTCTGTTTTTAGAAATAGGTAATATAAAGGTCTTCTGAGCATTTAATTGTAGTTTGTTTTTTATGGCCCATTGACAAATAGAATTTAAGTCTTCATTCAATTTGAACGCTAAATCTTCCATTAAATTTTCTCTACCTGTTTGATAGACTTGAACGTCATCGGCATACGCATGCATTGAAGAGTATTTGCAGCACTGAAAAATGTCATTAACAAATATTGAAAAAAGCAGTGGGCCAAGCACCGAACCTTGGGGCACACCACTACTTATAATCTTACACTGCGAAAAATTATTTCCAACCTTTACCCTTTGCACTCTATCCTTAAGGTAACTACTAAGAAGATGAATTGCATTTTC
The DNA here is from genome assembly GCA_914767935.1 of Coremacera marginata. Taxonomy (NCBI): domain Eukaryota; kingdom Metazoa; phylum Arthropoda; class Insecta; order Diptera; family Sciomyzidae; genus Coremacera; species Coremacera marginata. Next base: position 102,608,569 of record OU612043.1, read on the forward strand.
ACAAAAACCGTAAAAATATTTTAGTTTATGACAGAGAAGAGTATGACTGACAGTATCAAATGCCTTTGAAAAATCCAGTAAGCAGAGCAGCGTTAATTTTCCTTCATCATAAGATCCTCTTATATCATCCAATACTTTTACAGAAGCAGTCGTGCAACTATGGCCAGCACGAAAACCAGACTGAAGCGGGGACAAAAGTTGATAAGATGTAAGAAAAGTAGAGATTTGATCTGCCATAAGAGCTTCACAAACTTTAGACAAACACGGCAAAATGCTAACAGGCCTGAAGTCCTTGGCCTCACAAGCTGTAGTTTTTTTTGCAATTGGGATAACTAAGGCATTTTTCCATGATTCAGGAAAGGAAGACGTAGTAAAGCAGTGATTAATTATGTGTGTTACAGAGCTAAGGATATGGGCTAATATAATTTTTATGAATTTCATATTTACACCGTCTTCACCAACAGCATTGGATTTAATTCTCATTACTTTCTTTGCTACTTGATCTTCAGTAACCGTGGAAAATTGAAATGTTGGCTGAAAGAGAATGTCTGAAAATTCAAAGGAACTAGACGAAATACTTTGAGATAGGTGGGTGTTAGACAAGAAATAGTCGTTAAGAATTTCGGGATCTAATTGACAAGCAGCAGTTTGTTTACCACCGATGCTAAATTTTTTTAAATTATTCCACAAAATCTTAGACGGAAGAGATGTTTTGAGTTTATTAAAACAATATTTTATCTTAGATTGCCTTATTATAAGAATAGAAGCATTTCTTGCGCACCTATAACTCTCCCATTTCTCTGGTGAAGGGTTCTTTTTCCAGATTGTGCGTAACCTATTTCGTTTTTTTAATGCAATTTCAACCCTACTTGTAAACCAAGGACAAGATGTATTTTTGACGGTGACAGTCTTAACAGGGACGTACTTCCTAAAAATTGTATTTATTTGGTTATTTAACAAATATAGTTTGTCTTCAACACTTGAGAAGAACCAGAGATCATTCCAGGGTGTTAATAGTAGATCACGAAGAAGAGCTTGTGAATTGATAGACTTAAAATCATAGTAAGTAAACACATTAGATGTAGCTGATCGCGACAAGTTTATATTAAATGTACAAAAAATTAAGTCATGATCAGACAAAAAGTATATTTGATCAAACAGTAATACATTAGACACATCAGACACTACAAAGTAATCAAGAAGACTGGGACTATCATTATGCGAGAAGCGTGTGGGCATGGTATCGTTAACAATTGACAGACCGACAGTTGAAACATTGTCATACATTGATTTTGCAAGACTATCGTTGCATAGCAGGTTGACGTTAAAATCACCACATATAATAAAATAGTTAAAGTCCATTGACAAGTCGGATAAATTGGAGAAAAAGGAGTTTAAACTATTTGATTTACTTGCATTATAAACGCATGACAGAAATATTTTTGTCATATTATCAGCTATACAGATGCTTAAATATTCTACACTTTCACCATTGGATTTGCTGACAAATTTAGCACTCAAGTTATTGCGACAGTAAATGGCAACCCCGCCTCCCCTTCTATCAACCCTATCATTTCTAAATAATGTAAAATTTTTAAGGCAAAGCACTGAATCAATGACATCACTACAAAACCAAGTTTCAGACACACATATAACATCAACTGACGAGTCCTCAAAAACATATCTAACATAGTCTAACTTAGCAGAATTAAGGCTTCTAGCATTAAAATGAACAACCTTTAATCCCTTATGTCTCTTACAAAGAACTTCAACAAGTATTTTGTTATTAACGCCATTGCAATAATTATTTGAAATAGACATAAACGAATAGTCGGAAACAAACGCACAAACATGACACTTTACTCCAGCATACTTTTACTACATTATTTTTATGTAAACAATTCTTTTCATTGTAAATTAATAAGAAAAAAGATTTATGTAGATTAAGATAGAAAATATAATTATATCGATAGGGATAGGAAAAGGAAATAGCAAAAAGAGTTATAGATAGAAGTATATAATTAATATAAAGAATACTTAAATATATGACAGGATGGCAACTCTTAAGTTTCGCGAAAGCTCCCCGCATAGTCATCATTTATCTCAGCTGACACGAAATTAGTGAGTTCATTTTCATTTTCAATAAGTACACTCTCACCATGCTCATGCCTTTTAACATAGATGAAACCTCGCTTAACATACACGGAGACTAATTTTTTACTCCGCTTCAGTTTAACAGCGTTCTGCAAGAGGTGACGGCCGCGCTTTGTAACGCTCTCATTCAGGTAACAACTGGATGTAGATTCTATGCCAACATCGTTCAGCAACAGATTTCTCCGGTTAGTCCTACGAAACACAGCTGCAGACCGAAGAACGACGTCTCTCTCATAGGAGCTTAAAAACTTTAAAATGATCGGTGCATGTATCCCTTCTCTTTTACGCATGTTTGCTTTCACTCGAAAAATGCTCTTTAGTGCGGGAGGTCTGCATCCGATGGTAAAACACAGTTTGTTGTATATTACAGAGAGGTTCTCATCTTTGATCTCTGGAACTCCAAGCAGCACAGCATCTAAGGCTACTTCTCGCCGCTCAAGCTTCTCAATCTCCATGTTTAATCCATAAACTGCTTCTTTTAGTTCATTTATCTCCACTCCAGTCGTCTCAGTTTCGATTTTTTCAACGCGCTCAATAACACTGCTGAGAATAACATTAACTTCATCGACCTTCTTTGTCCACTTTCTTTCCATCGCATCAATTTTCATGTTAAACTCCTCTCGTAATTTACTTAGCTCCGTATTAATATTAGTTATAAGCAACTCGCTTTGTTTAGCAAGTCGATCATCTAATTGTTGTAGAGTGATGTTGGAGTCTTTGGAGTTAGCAGAGGCCGGAGAGCAATTTTGCGTAGGCGTTGAGAGAACATTTTTTGCATTCAAAGTTTTAGCTCTAGTCGACATGTTAAACAATTTTTTTTTTAGTTTGAGTGCGAATTCGACGAAGTAGGTATAAACAAGCTCCTCTTATCTTCTATATATCTATTTGTTTTTTTTTTTTTTGTCACTTTTTATGTGAAAAGCAATGCACTTTAGCACCAAATTTGCTTTATTGTTCTCTTTTTTTTTTTTCGTTTAATATGTATTCTATATTTATTTATTGTGTTAAATTGTATTAAATGTTGTGTTATGTACAGCTTTTTCTTTATTGTTTCATTACACTAAAAAATTTTGCAATATTTTTTCTATGTGCACAATTTAGTTTATATTTTTATTTATATTTAACACTAGCTTCAAATTTGCAGCGCAAAGCGACATCAAAACACCACGATTTTCAATCAATTCAATAAAATGTATTTAATTAAATGTATTTAATTAAAGTATGTTTAATTAAAGTGTTAAGCTTTTCAAGAAATTATCCCCGGTTTATTTGTTTGATTTCTGCTGAATGTGATTTCACAAAAAGAAATGTAATTGAAATTTAATTACATTTTACTTGTTTGACAGGCACGTACGCAGTATTCGATGACAATACCCATTGTTGACATTATTTTTAAAATACTTGTGAAGCCTTCGTTGAAAATGCAGGTTGCCAGAAAATTTGCGATTTCGACTGTGGTAGCACCACAGTGGATATGTTTCGGCGCAAAGGTCCACAAAAGCGAGTTGAACGATTCGTTACAATTTTGCGTTTCACCTCCAGTGCATCGGTTGAGTAGATCGTCGGATGATAACGCTTCGTATATGGGCTTCATTACTTGCAGAACCTTTCCATCAAGTGGGGCGTACGTGTGGTGAAATGAGGCTAATGAGCCTTCTGCTGCTGACTTTTGATAGGCGCACCAGCTGGACTCACCAGGTGGGCAATACATATGTTGTGGATTACTATCACTTGAACTTTTGTGATAATATGTTGACCATATTTCTTTTCTCATGTTTTCCACAGAGTCCTTATTACGTCGAATAGCAAGTCCATAGTAAGTAGTCAGCTCGCTTATGACTTTGTCTGTCAGTTTGCCAGTGCCTTTTCCACCGATGCCTTTGTTTTCTTTTTTGGCCTTGCGCAGCCGTGTGCCCATGCGTTTTTGCACGTGAGCGATGCACTCCTTTTTTGTGACAACGGGGTCGCCGTTATACGGATCAAGGTCTATAATGGCCTTGAAGGTTTTGCTGTCGCCATCGCCAATATATTTTTCATATTTTATGAAATATTTTTCGATCGATGAGGCAAACATTTCCTTCACGGCATCTACCTCCATCTTGCCCGCACTCCCACTGTGGTTGTTTGTGCATGTTTTCTGGTGCGATTCGTACCATTCTTCGAAGTCTGCAGAGTCATTTTTTTTTCCCCACATTTTGCATGCCTGGCAAAGGCTTGATTTGACAACGGAGTCAACCACTTTTTTGGTATGTTTACCGACGAGCGTAGTGACACCAAAAAGAGACGAGAATCCCCGATTTTTCCAGGTGCCATCCCCTGAAACGGTCAGCAATGAGGAGTCACAGTCAGGATTTTTTTCTTTCTGCTGTTCCTGCTCTTCTTTAACCGCATTCAACAGGCACTGCTTGTAAACTGCTTTAGCAGACACATGCATGTTTTTCAAGGTGCCATAGTACGCATCAAGGCACAATCCTTGGCATATGTCCATTAATCCGCAGAACATATTAATACCTTCTCTCCCTATTCCAAGCAATCTCATGGCAAATATCAACCGGCGATTTACAACAAAAGATTTACCGACCACCGGCGAAGAATTAATATACTGTGTAGCTTTACATTGGCACTGCAGACTCACTTTGAAGCCGACTCCACGCATACATGTTTTTCCAAATCGAATTTTTTGTTTACATTGGGCGCAGATAACCAGAGCAGCAAGCGTTTGGAAAAATGAAAAAAATTCCAAGAAACAGAACTGGAGGTTGTTTTCGATGATGACTTCATTGTCTTGCGTTTTCTTCAATTTTTTGGCCGATGTGCTGGCAAAGTCGGTGTCCTCTACTTGGGAGTGCTGGTTTCCACGGAAATGCCTCTTTTTTGTTCGATACGCGTACTTACGTGGCTTTTTTTATCCATAGCAAAAAAAAAAACACACAACGATTTTTCTTTTATTTTACAACAGCAGTTATCGCGCACGCGTAGCTTTCAGCGTTCGAAAATAAACTGAATCTCGTTCGTTTGCTTCTTTCATGTGAACACCTGGGCTCAAAATCATTTCAACCCCTAAATCAAAACATGCATGTATACATACTGCATGTATACATACTGTGTGTGTATATTTTGTAATATCAATACATATTTTGGAAGAATTCCACAGAATTTTCGACTAATGACTGCAGGCAAATAAACAACTTTGCTGATGCGTTATTTTGACGAAAACATACCTACACAAAAATGCCTGTATCTCCTAAACTATTTCGAATTTTGAAAAATCCTTTTGGGAAAATGTTTTTGAGTATCTGAGCAATAGAAATATGAAAATTTTCGGATTACCCGAGGACCCCCTTAAATGTATATTAATATTAAATGTCAATAATAATAAAATAAATGTTTAAATGTGGAGTGCACTACACCAGTCATCATCAACTAAGACAAAATATAAATATGGTATACTTTTTGGTAACTATGGATGATTTATATATGTATCAAGTATAATTTTGTGAATTAAAATAAAATGACATCTAAAACCAAGAACGTAAACGAAGAATGACACGAAGAAGGTAATCAAATTTCAAATGAAAAAAATTAAGAGTTTCTTTTGACAGATAATTTTTATTTTTGACAGTTCATTGATTTTTTTGGCAGTTAAATAATCTTTGGAAAACACTTTTTTGACATTTAGGTTTTGACATATATGCGTTTTAATTTTTGAATTTTGGCATTTATAATTGACAACTTGTTGTTTTAACCATCAAAACAAAATTTCGAAAAATTAACAATTTCCATTGTTATTTCTAACATGAAATCAAAAATCGCATGTTGCTAATGCTATTTTAACCAATATTATTGTTATTTTTACGTTATAATTAACAATTTTGTGCTAAGGGGGTGTGGGGTAAGAGTGAGTTGTCAGAGAACATGTCACCTTTTGCGAGCAATATTTTTGACATATCATCTCTGAAATTTTAAACAAAATGCCTGCAACTGAAGAGTGGAAGAGAGTTTAAACTATTAAACTTATGCAGAAGTTTGTATTTTCACAAATATGTAAAATCTCTAAAGTCTTTAATGTTCTCATAGCACGTGTGTGTTTCTCATTCAACGCCATTTAAAATATGACACATTGCGGCAATATTTTGCCCTCCATCGAAATATTGTCAGAACAAACAATATTTTTATTATTATTTTTTATTACATTATTATTTTTTTTTTTTTTTTTTTATAAATTTTTGATAAATTAAATGGAGACTCCTTATTTATCTCAAACAATTATTTAAAGTATCATTTAGAGTTATCTAAAAATATAAATTGTGATATTAAAGTGAAAAAATTATTCTTTCGTGCCCGCATGTACTTTAGAACAAGAAAATTAAATAAAGATATGTTAGGAAACACATATGCTTAGAGAAGAAAATGAAATATTGACTTAAATAAATAAAACCATAATTTTGATTTCGTTATATTGTTTTATTTCATTAGCTTCTTCAAAACTGGAATTGAAGTTAGATAAATAATATATATTCGCCTAAGCATAGCACTATGTTTGCTTGCATGCAATTTTAATGGCAACGTTAATTTATTTCTTACGTAAAAATTTTGGCTGACATTCGAAAAATTCATTGAAAAATTAAGCTTAAGAAAATAAAAATAAAGAAAATTAAGACTCAATAACGCCACTTGTCATTTTCAGCCTGTCTTCAAAGACATATAGCTGAAATGAATAGGAACATGACGAAAGGAAAGATAACAGACTTGAACGTTTTGACTTTATGCTCTGTTCTTTCCCTCTGTTCTTATTTTTCATTTGATTTCAAAATAAAATACGAGAAACTTTATGATCACTGTAAATTGAAGCGTCAAGTTTAAAAGGAAATATTAAAACACTGACCGGTCAAGTCTTGACTAGTGTTAACCGGCTGGCACTAAGTAAAACATAAACGAACAGAACTGCAACTGAAAAATAGAACCGCATTCCATCTCCTTCTTGCGATTAAAGCAAATCAGTGTGAGAAATAGAGAAACTATAATTTCCTTACTACGTCACGAAAGACATAATGTCTTGCGCAGAACGGTTCAACTTTTTTTGCCTGTCTTGTCGTAATATGGTATCTATTATTTTTGCTCCGTGCCCATAGCTGCGTATGAGCAACGGATACGTTGCAAATGCACACATATTCAAACACACAATTTTTTTTTGTAGTACTCATGATACAATGATAAGGTAGGGCCGCTGCGCTGAGTGCTCTCACGCGTCAACGAAGAGTGCAAGGTTGATTTATAAGGTTGTCGCAGGGCTGATCGAACTCTCTGCTCAGTACCCATAATTGTCAAAACCAGCCAATTTTGCGAATGACTACGAAAGAAAAATGGATGATAAAAGAGAGCACTTGCAGATTTTCTATGAGCTGTCAACTTCGATTTGACAATTATGGGTACTCGCTCTCTCCCTTGCGACAACCTTATAAATCAACCTTGGAAGAGTGGATAATGAGAAGCAACATATATGTCAAAACGACGAAATTCGTAGAAATTGCAAATGAAGAAAATATTTTATGTTTCCAAGTTACAAACAGTGCGGTCGCGGGTGTTAAACTTGTGCTAATTTGAGTGAAAATATTATAAAAAAAGTGTAATAAAAACTATAAAATGTGAAAGAAGTCTTAAAATTGCAAAAAAAACCTGTAACAGTTTTAACCTAAAAACAACTGCGAAAAGTGAGCATAAAGAAATTCTGGATGAACAGCTGATTTTGACATCAATGTAGCTTTATTCTGCTTTCTACTCCATTCCTCTCCGTGATGACCATACCTTATAATTCTGCCATGGTAGTACTGTGGCTAGCTGAACATATGTAAAAAAGAGAAGAGTAGAGAGCAACATCGAGTTTATTGAAACTCTCTCTGCTGTGAGTATGTATTTTGTTAGTATTTCTTCGTTGTTGGTATTTCTCCAAAAATAATAGATACCAGATTACGACAAGACAGGCAAAAAAAGTTGCACCGTTCTGCGCAAGACATTATGTCTTTCGTGACGTAGTAAGGAAATTGTAGTTTCTCTATTTCTCACACTGATTTTCTTTAATCGCAAGAAGGAGATGGAATGCGGTTCTATTTTTCAGTTGCAGTTCTGTTCGTTTATGTTTTACTTAGTGCCAGCCGGTTTACACTAGTCAAGACTTGACCAGTCAGTGTTTTAATATTTCCTTTTAAACTTGACGCTTCAATTTACAGTGATCATAAAGTTTCTCGTATTTTATTTTGAAATCAAATGAAAAATAAGAACAGAGGGAAAGAACAGAGCATACAGTCAAAACGTTCAAGTCTGTTATCTTTCCTTTCGTCATGTTCCTATTCATTTCAGCTATATGTCTTTGAAGACAGGCTGAAAATGACAAGTGGCGTTATTGAGTTTTAATTTTCTTAAATCTTTTTATTTTCTTAAGCTTAATTTTTCAATGAATTTTTCGAATGTCAGCCAAAATTTTTACGTAAGAAATAAATTAACGTTGAGATTAAAATTGCATGCAAGCAAACATAGTGCTATGCTTAGGCGAATATATATTATTTATCTAATTTCAATTCCAGTTTTGAAGAAGCAAATGAAATAAAACAATATAACGAAATCAAAATTATGGTTTTATTTATTTAAGTCAAGCTCTTATTTAATTTTCTTCTTTCAGCATATGTGTTTCCTAACATACTTACTTACTTAGATGGCCGTGACAACCCGTGTCCGGATTTCGACCGACCTCATCAGCTCTCGCCAGGCGCCTCTGCTTTGCGCGCGCCTTCTCCAATCGGATACACCAAGTGCGGTTAGGGCTTCCTCAGCCTGGTCCATCCATCGGAGGCATGGTCTCCCTCGTCGTCGTTGACCAGCGACCCTCGCCTCGAGCACCTTTTTCGCTGGAGCTTCGTCGTCCATACGATGGACATGACCCAGCCAGCGTAGTCGCTGCACAGTTATACGCCGAACTACGTCAATGTCTCCGTAGAGCTCATATAGCTCGTGGTTCATTCGGATGCGATAGTCATCGCCGACTCGAACAGGACCGAAGATTTTGCGAAGAACTTTTCTCTCAAACACCCCCAGAGCGGCTGCGTCAGTTTTCGAAACTACCCATGCCTCAGCGCCATAAAGCAGCACAGGTAGAACGAGCGTCTTGTAGAGTGTTAGTTTTGTCGATCGAGAGAGGGCTCTGGAACTTAGTTGCTTACTGAGCCCGTTGTAGCACCTATTAGCAATTATTGTTCTTCGCTTTATCTCCAGGCTGATTTCGTTGTTAGTGTTAATGGCGGTGCCAAGGTAAACGAACTCCTTGATTACTTCAAAGTTATAGCTGCCGGATGAAACGTAGCAGTCTAAACGCCGCGCTCCCTTGTTTGTAGACAGCATATACTTTGTTTTACTCTCATATATCGTCAAACCCACTTTGGCTGATTCCTTTTTGATAGCGGTGAAAGCAGCGGTAACATCTCTCTTTGTTCTGCCAACAATATCAATATCATCAGCGTACGCAAGGAGCTGGACACCTTTATAGAAAATGGTGCCATTACGATGCACACCGGCCTTTCGTACGATCCCCTCCATGATGATGCTGAAGAGATCGCAAGACAGTGGATCGCCTTGCCTGAAACCTCTTTCGGTATTGAAGTTTTCGGAGAGGTCATTTCCTACCCTGACGGAGATGCGTGTGTTGCTCAACGTTATTCTGCAAAGTCTAATCAACTTTGCAGGTATACCGAACTCAGACATTGTTGCGTATAGGCAATCCCTTCTCGGGCTATCGAACGCAGCTTTAAAATCGACAATGAGATGGTGTGTGTCAATTTGATTTTCGTGGGTTTTCTCCAATATTTGTCGTAGCGTGAAAATCTGGTCTATGGTGGACTTACCAGGTCGAAAGCCACACTGATAAGGTCCAATCAGTGTTTTTGTAATCGGCTTTAATCTTCCACACAGTACGCTTGAGAGAACCTTATATGCGATGGAAATAAGACTGATACCTCTATAACTAGCGCAGATTGTAGGGTCTCCTTTCTTAAGTATAGGGCACAGTACACTGAGGTTCCAATCGTCGGGCATGCTTTCTGCTAGCCATATTTTGCTGATGAGCTGATGCATGCGCCTTATCAATTCATCGCCGCCGGTTTTAAACAATTCAGCTGACAGGCCGTCAGCACCCGCTGCTTTATTGTTTTTGAGTCGTTGGATAGCAACTCGAACCTCTTCATGGCTAGGTGGTGATACTTCCACTCCGTCATCGTCGATTGGTGGCACTGCACTGCGCTCTTGATTGGCGGCATTGGTGGAATCGTCGCCAGTAAGTAAATTGGAGAAGTGCTGTCTCCACAATCTAAGCACACACTGTGTATCCGTATTCAGATCTCCATTTTTGTCTCTGCAAGTGGATGCTCCGGGATTGAAACCTTGGGTTAGACGCTTAACCTGTTGATAAAATTTTCGTGCATCCTTCTTGCCCTGGTATACCTCTAGTTCCTCACGCTCACGCTTTTCTTGCGTCTGAAAAGGCGCCTCTCTTCCTTCCTCTTTTCGCGGTAGTTTTCTCGCACGGCTCGCGTTGCAGCTGACTGCAGCGTTTCCTAACATATCTTTTTTTAATTTTCTTATTCTAAAGTACATGCGGGCACGAAAGAATAATTTTTTCACTTTAATATCACAATTTATATTTTAAGATAACTCTAAATGATACTTTAAATAACTGTTTGAGATAAATAAGGAGTCTCCATTTAATTTATCAAAAATATCTAAAAAAAATAAAAAAAAAATAATAATTTAATAAAAAAATAATAATAAAAATATTGTTTGTTCTGACAATATTTCGATGGAGGGCAAACTATTGACGCAATGTGTCATGTTTTAAATGGCGTTGAATGAGAAACACACACGTGCTATTAGAACATTAAAGACTTTAGAGATTTTACATATTTGTGAAAATACAAACTTCTGCATAAGTTTAATAGTTTAAACTCTCTTCCACTCTTCAGTTGCAGCCATTTTGTTTAAAATTTCAGAGTTGATATGTCAAAAATATTGCTCGCAAAAGGTGACATGTTCTCTGACAACTCACTCTTACCTCACAACCCCTTAGCACAAAATTGTTAATTATAACGTAAAAATAACAATAATATTGGTTAAAATAGCATTAGCATTTTTGACATGCGATTTTTGATTTCATGTTGGAAATAACAATCGAAATTGTTAATTTTTCGAAATTTCGTTTTGATGGTTAAAACAACAAGTTGTCAATTATAAATGCCAAAATTCAAAAATTAAAACGCATATATGTCAAAACCTAAATGTAAAAAAAGTGTTTGCCAAAGAATATTTAACTGCCAAAAAAATCAATGAACTGTCATAAATAAAAATTATCTGTCAAAAGAAACTCTTAATTTTTTTCATTTGAAATTTGATTACCTTCTTCGTGTCATTCTTCGTATACGTTCTTGGTTTTAGATGTCATTTTATTTTAAGTCACAAAATTATATTTGATAAAAATATAAATCATCCATAGTTACCAAAAAGTATACCATATTTATATTTTGTCTTAGTTGATGGTGACTGGTTATTATTTTTAAACCAGCAATCCTTCCACATGCACGTGAGCTCATCGAATTCGTTAAAGTCCATGGAACGATCTAAAGTGTCTTCCTAATATTTTCGCAGTTTTTAACAGCTTGTGTGCATTTCTGGCATTTCTGCATTTTATTTCTAAATAGTTTCTTGAATTGAAATTAATTTGTTTAACAGAATTTGTATATTTTCGTTATCTTCTTGAATTAGTTTTCTAGCTTCAACAAAAAATTAATATAAATAAATAAAAATTAAAAATTAATAATTAATTAATGGCATTTTCTTTTCTCGGCAAAAAATTCTGTCCTCTGATAGTGCATAACTTTTTAAATTTTGACCTGAACTAAAAAAATGTTGACCTGCCTTAGTCGAGAAAAGTCGAAAAAATAAAAATGCACCATTTTTCTTTTCAATGTTGTGTTGGCTGCCCTGTTATATCGAGAAACGTCAAATAAATTGCAAGTCATCCGTGAAATAGCAAAACACAAAATTACATTCAAAATGACTGGCGACGAAAGTTTTGTTGAAGGTAAATTGACTTATTTGTTTCGTTAAAATTACTGATGTGGCTATTTCGTTAATTTCAGCCATTTTATGTTTAATTATAATAAATATTTGTTATTTGTAAAAAAGACGCTCACTCTTCAATAAAATGTCAATACAATATTCAATATTTTCTTAGCATGCCATTTTTATGTTTCTTCAGTTGGTAGCATTTGGGGGCTGAACTCTGAAACCGTCGACCTTGAGAGTGCAAAAATTCTGCATTTTCGAGAAAAGAACACGATTTAATTTTAGAGGTCAACAAGTTTTGAGAAAAGAACATAAAAAGTGAAAAATTCTCAAAGAGGGCAGAAAAAATGCAACATTTTTTCGAGAAGAGAAAACGCCATAAGTGACGCTCCATTGAATAAGTATTCATCTAACAAAGCCCAAGTCAAAGCTGGTGTAGACCCACACCACAAGCCAAACATAAACGAACAGAGCTACAACGAATGAAAAACAGCTGATGTTGACAATGTGTCTTTCATGACGTAGGTAAACATGCGCATGACATAATCTGGTGCATGGCAGAATTATAAAGTAGGGTCAACTCGGAGAGGAATGGAGTAGAAAGCAGAATAAAGCTAGATTGATGTCAAAATCGGCTGTCTATCGCGAATTTCTTTATGCTCACGTTTCGCAGTTGTTTTTAGGTTAAAACTGTTACAGGTTTTTTTTTGCAATTTTAAGACTTATTTCACATTTTATAGTTTTTATTACACTTTTTTTATAATATTTTCACTCAAATTAGCACAAGTTTAACACCCGCGACCTCACTGTTTGCAACTTGGAAACATAAAATATTTTCTTCACTTGTTGTTTTACCAATGTCTATGTTATTGTATTTGGCAGATTTTCTTTTTGTTGGCATCATAGCGGAATTTTTGGAAAAGTACAAATATGAATCTGCAAGATTAATTGCAGTTGGCTGTACTTGTTATGATAAATGCCAAAGATCTCGCAGAAGCCCATAGCGCCGCATCGTTTGTCCGCATCGTTGTTCAATTTCGTTTTTAATGATTTTAATTATGTTGCCACGCATTTTTTTAACGCAAAATGCCAAAATTATCGTGCATTGTGAAAAATTGTCCGGGAGTGATTCAAACTCCGGAAAATGAAATAAAATTATTTCGATTTCATCAAAACTAGCCCGAGTTGTTGTGGAAATGGCAAAACAATTTAAGTTTGCAAAATAATGAAATAAATACAAGCAGCCGAGTGTGTGTTCGCCATTTTGACCCTTCGTGCCTTGGCTCCAGAAAGCTTAAACAAGGCTCAGTACCAACGCTCTGTTTAGGTAAGTACAGTGAAAATTTGTGAAATATTGGAAAAAAGTGATCGCATTTTAAGGGAAGGCTCTCATCTAGAAGTCGAAAAAGAAGGTGATGTTCTTAATTTTTTTTTTTTATAGGAAGTAAATGAACGCGTTAAGTTTTTTTGGGGGTTATTTATTTATTCTTAAAGTGTAGGAAAATATTTGTTTTTGTGAATAAAATTGTAATATGAAGTGTAAATATGCCGTCAAACATCACTATTCTTACCGCAGTATGGTAAGGAATACAGTCGCGCATTTCAAAAAGATTTATGCAAGATAATCATTACCACTCCAACTAATTTTAATTAATTTTCGTGAAAGAAATGGGTTCCTTTCTTATGCAATAACTTTTTGCATGCACTCGTTATTGGTCAAACCGCTTTGGGAATATATGCTACATATTATAGACTATAGAAAAATGGAAAAGAAATAATTCATTTTTTTTTCTCGAGTTTGATGAGAACCTCCCCTTAAGTTACAAACAAAAAAAAAAAAAAAAAAAAAAAATTAAGATGAGTGTCTGTTTAGGTTGCATAGTGAAAAATATTTAAAATTCAGACCAAGGGCTCTATTCCGTAAGTGTGTACAAAATTTGTGTGAACAAAATTGAAAACCTCATGTTCACTTCAAGTGTTTAAAAATTTAATATTTACACAAACATTGAAGTGAATGAAATTTTTTATTTGCGTACTCTTTTTTAGAAGTAAAAAATTAATTTTTAATGCGAGTCGATCGGAAACTGTATATGTACACAATATTTAGTGTACACTGCTTTTTGCACAGTTAGAAAAAAGGGCACCTTGGCGATTTGCATTACTTTTACATAGCCATTAAATATAACAAAATTTATTTTAGTACAAAAATTATTTAAATATCTTCAATGTCTTCTTTATATTTCATAGCAATTGTTTTTTGGTCAGTATTTTTTGAATCAGAAAATAAAATTATTTTGTGATCGTTATTTTTCCGATCAGAAATAAAACTTCTTTTTTTTGGTCAATATTTTTTAACATCTGAAATAGAAATCAATCATCGACCGATAATTTTTTAAATACTAAATACACTAAATACAAAACAGTAACAACTCGAAATTTTTAAATTTCTAAAAGTATAAAACAAAACAAGTACAAAACAATGAGACAAAACTTTTTTAAAATTATAGAGAAAAAAGATGTGCACAAAATTTTGACAGTCAAAGGAATCATTTCCTTTTAAAACTACGAACAGATATACATCAAAAAGTAAAAATTTGTAAATTTTGAGTTGTAAATGTTTTGTGAATGAAATTACTTCTTTGGTGTATATACTTGGATAAAAAATCCCATTATGAAATTATGAATGAATATAATTTTATAAATTCTACAAAATTAGGTTCGCATTCCTTAGATTATTTTTTTCTTAATTTTAGCCCATTTTTTTCCCATTAATTGCCCATTCATTGCAATATTTCTAACCGGGTATAACTTAGGCCTTTTCCACACTTGGTCAACACATTTCCAACGCAACTTCAAAGCAACATCAATTGCGGAAAGCCGCATTGGGTTGAACAGGTTGAGAACGTGTCGAGAACTTGTTGCGTGCAAGTTGTTTAATCTGAAGTTTCCGGTATAAATACACAGGCTAGAAACTTGAGTTGGAGTTGGGTTGACCAAGTGTGGAAATCACCTAACTATTAGTTTACTAGTTACCTACAATACTAAAATTATTTTTTTAATATTTTGTTCATATACAAATACAGATGAGGTTGTTCTTGAGATGCCAGTTCTGAATGCGCATCAAGAAATTAGGCAATGCATCCGTAAGTGCGTAGTACAGGGATGTGATAGCACTTCAAAAGAGGTGCCTATACATAAGTTCCCAAAGGATGCAGAGAGGAGGCAGGCATGGAGAGAAGCCTGCAACGTAGGCGATGTTTATATTAAAAATTTGTTCATATGCGGCAAAAATTTCGATAAGGCTTTTGTAAGTCCTCACAAATTAAGTAAATTCGCTTTCCCTTAATTCTTTCTAAATAATTTTAATGAGTCTGAAGTTGCTAATGGGTTCATTGATTTCGACTAAGTCGTTCAAAATGAATCAGTTTGTGAGCAATACCACAAGTTCTACAAGCTTGCAGACTACTATAGAAAGGAAGTTTTGAAACGTCAAGAAGAGCTTAAGGCACGAACGGAACAGTTCGAGAAGGAGATTGAGAAGCTCAATAGAGAGATCTGTCCCCTTCAAAGAAAATTCGTGCTGCCGAACCTCGAGATGAACCTCCAACTGCTGCCGCAGATTTCGCAAAGCTTATAACGAGATGTGGTGCTCAGCAATACAGCGAATTCACCAAAGAGACTGTTCAGTGTATTAATTACGTCTCGGCGAAGGCATACGATTTTCTGCGGCAACAGTTGAATTTCAATCTCCCCAGTCGTACTTCTCTGTACAGGTGGCGCCCAGTTAAAATAATCCTCCCGGGGTTCAATGTCCCAGTTCTAGAGAACTTGAAAAGAATGACCATCAACATGCGCCCAGAGGCCAAAAACTGCGTTCTTCTGATGGATGAAGTATTTCTCCGAAGAGAACTAGAGTACAATCCATCAGAAGACCATGTTGACGGCTTCGTTGACCTGGGAGGAGGAAGGCATACGAAAGCCCTTGCCAATAAACTGATGGTTTTTATGGTTATGGGCTTAGTCGATAGCTGGACCGTCCACAGTTTTTACTGTACAGAGAAGCCAATGTCTGCGGAAGGGTTGATGGAGAGGTTACTCGAGGTAGTTCAGAGTATTTTTGAATGTGGGTTAAGATTAAGGGTGATTGTAAGCGATCAAGGTACGTCAAATCAACATTGCTTCGCACGATCGACCGACAGTTTTAATAGTTATTCATTCGAATTTGATGGCAAAAAGATATTTATTATGTACGACTATTGCCATCTTTTTAAAAGTGTTAGGAATACTTTATATAGCTGTGATATTGAAACAGGAAATGGGATTGCAAGTTGGTCAGTTATAAGGGAAGTGTATAACATAGACCAATCTGCAACCCTTAAAATGATTATGAAATTAACGGACATCCATATGGACCCTAAAAGTTCCGAAAAAATGAGAGTTAGTCTGGCTGTCCAAGTCTTTAGCCAATCAGTAGCTTCAGGCATTCGCCATTGCATTGACATGAATCTTTTGAAGAATTGTGTCAATAAAGCGAATGCCGAAGCTACCCTAGCGTTTGTCAATCATATAAATGAGGGCTTTAATTTTTGTGATTCGAAAAATTTCAATGACAAAAATCCTAATAGACGTCCAATCACTAAGGACTCTTTTAAATTCGGAAAAACTAAGGACATCGTAGCTTTTCTTACCAAATTTAAACTTCCAAATTTAAATTTTACCAAATTTAAAACGAAATGTCTGCATCGCGGGCTTAATATTTACATTGAACTCAATGGTGTCCTTGGCTCAAGATATGTTGGAAGAGCCCAACATTTCTTTCGTAATGCTTGGTCGATTGAACCAGGACCAAATTGAAAATTATTTCGCCATGATTCGATCACAATTGGGTAACAATGTTAACCCATCAGTGCGAGAAGTGCAATACCTTTCAGCAAGGCTTCTTTCGATGAAGATTCTAACTCATCGTTATCGCAATTCTAATTGTGAGGCTGATAACGACTTGATGTTAGATTGGAACTTCAATCATAGGGATGAATGTGTGCGAATAACTTCTTCGGATGAGGAAATTGCTTCGGATGTCTTAGAGGAGCAAGCAATTACTGATTCCGCAGAAGAGGAAGTGGAAGAAACATCATTAACCGACGTAGAAGCAGCCGTTGGCCGTTACTTTGTCGGTTGTTACGAGAGAAGCTCATGCGCAAAATATAATGCGAATGTTGCGCATTAGATCTGGTCAAACTTGACCAGATGCAGTTTGACAATGAGCATTTCATTTCGGTAAAAATTTCGGTGACGGTAAACTGTTCCTAAAGAATCCGACGGATAGGTTCTTTCAAAAATGCGAGCAACATTTGGCCATATACAAAAATATGTTTCAGAAGACTTGCCACCTTCCTAACCTGAAGGAAAGGATAATGGTAGCTTGTGTTGATCAAACGAACCTTTCTCATCCCGATTGGTTTGATGTAGAGGTGATTGCCTTGATCATAGATTGTGTATTCTAGTTTCTGATTCTAGTTTTTATTAAAAAAAATTCTAGATAGATGTGTAAGAAAACTGTTATTGACGAAGCTAAACGTCTAAAGAATAAGAGAGTTTTTAAAGAAATAAACAAAACTAACGAGAGAAACAAAGTTAGAAATTTTTTGGTTTAAATTTAGTATGGTAGAAATAATTAAAATTTTTTGTCAAAATTTGTTCGTTTAGATTTTAGATTTTTAGCTTAACATTTTTTTTATGGCACAATATATCATCAAGAACGGTTCGTATTCAACCTTTTGAAACATATTTTCTGCAAAATTCTTTTTTTACCGGCGCTGTTATTTCTGTCCGAATATCTCTCAGTATGAATGGGTGAATGTCTGTATGTTTGTATGTGCTTACGTCTGTCTCTATGTATGTCAGTTTATCCTATTATCGCTTGGCTGTTAGATATATATTGCATTTTCAATTTCATTGGAGTTCAATGTAAATAAGAATGCGGTTAAGTAGAAATTTCGTCCTTGTGGAGCTTTAAAATTGGTCGGGAGCCCCATCGAGTCTCTGGTTATTTGTATTTATTAGAGGTCTTGTTTTGGGAAGTGTGTTAGGATCATTGCCATTGGTTTTCAGCCCTAAATAATATGTTTGACATCCGCTACAGTTCCGATATCCGTCCGACCGTCCGTCCGAAAGTCCGTCCGTTTGTATGTATGTGTGAATGAATGGTCGTATGACTGAATGTTTGTATAAACGTAAAATATTCTTAACACTTTTAAAAAGTCACAATTTTTTTCAAAATTCACCTTGCGCCTGGCTTCACTTCTTTATCTTCTCCTCCTTTTCCAATATTCAATTTGCTCCTCAAACTCTTTATGCTTCTTCAAAACTCATGTCATAGGCTCTTTAAGCACTTTCAAAACTTTCGTCTGGCATTGCTTACAAATTTCCTCATTACAATGACCATTTTCAACTTTGGACTCGTTACAATTATTTACAATTTTTCAAAATTTTCTATTTCTGGTTTTAGATTCTTTTTACAATATTTATTACTACTATTTTTTAAAATTTTCTATATTTTATTTCTGGCTTTAAATTTGTTTCCAAAAATTACTCTCAGTCGGAATGTTTGCCACATATTAATTTACCTAAGTTATTATATGATATTATAAGATTTCACTCTAGAATGTAAGTTATTATATTATATAATAAGAATTTCAATCACTTCACTTTGGAAGTTATTATATGATATAATAAGATTCCACTTTAGTTTTTAAGTTATTATATTGCATAATAGGAAATAATGGTCAAATAGCACCCAATATCGATGAAAAATTATTTTTTCAGTGCACTTTTTTATGTTTACTTTTATTAAAATAATTGCAGTTAATTTTGCATTAGCCAAAGTTAATACATATTGCACATATTTTTACATACATATTTTGTGGAGATCATTTTTGACAAATGTTTAAAATATTTTTATATGCAATCCACATTTATTCTCTAATACATATTTGAATAAATATACATTGGATTAAATGAAACATTTTGTTGTTCATGTTGTTTGTATTTATTTACATAAATAAAAGTTTATATATATTTTCCACATATTTTGAGAAGATAAATTTTGAAAAAAGTTTAAAATATTTTTATATATTAACCATATTTATTCTCTAATATTTGAATAAATATACATAGGATTAAATGAAACATTTAACATAAATATTATTTAATTTTTTTTTATTTTTATTCGCAATAATGATTTAGAATGGAAGAAAGTCTTGTACTGTTGGCATGCATATTTTAGTGGAAACAAAGTAAGTATGTACAGTAGAGTATTTTATTGAAAAAATTGGAAAAATGCAAATTAAAAAAAAAAATGGAGTGAAATGTCATGAAAATATTTTCTAAAACTATACCTAATAAAGATACAAAAAATGGTGGGATTACGTTTTATAATTTTGTCGTTACGAAATTTTTTGCAAGAAGTACGCACTTTTGTAAATTTCGAGTTTAAATATTTTTACGAAAATAATTCGCAAAAATCCAAAAATAAAAATATTTCAAAATGCAAACAAGAAATGTACTAAGGACAGTCTTGAGCTATTTTGTGCAAAAAATTGAAAAAACCGAAAATCGGATAAAATAGTTATAGCTGTTGCAACTTGACTTTTTTTTAAAAAATCCTTAAAGTGCCCTTTTCTGGCATATATTCATTAGTTTAGTTAGCACAGTAAAAAAAAATAAATTTTATTTATTAGTTTAGTTAGAATAGTTTAAACATAAAAACTAGAACATATAGATAGAAAAAAAATTGATAATCTTAGTAAAAAAATTAAAAACAATTCATTTTAAAGATAATAAAATTTTCTAGCATTTTGTTCTTGGGTGCATTTCAATCTAATCAGAAATTAAGAAGTTATAGCGATTTTTCTATACCTTCTTAAAATAGACAAAATCGTAAAAATATCATTTCTGACTATCGACGAAATGCACCCCAAATATAGCAAACAAAAAACAGCTGAAGAGCAGCAAAAAATCCAAGCAGAAAGCAAAAACAAAAACTAGCCAAAAAAAATATAAGCAAGCCAGCCAGCCGTCGAATTAGAAATCCAAAGAAAATACAAATGGCTTCTCGCCAACATTGTTGAGAGATATTTGCATTCTGTGCTCTATCAACATTTTTCGCACTCTATCTGCAAACTCTAGCAACATCAGCCTGAGCGCTGAAAACGAACATGGTGGCGACCAAGGTTGATTTATAAGGTTGTCGCAAGAGAGATAAGAGAAATCTTCAAGTGCTCTCTATTATCATCCGTTTTTCTTTCGTAGTCATTCGCAAAATTGGCTGGTTTTGACAATTATGGGTACTGAGAAGAGAGTGCGATCAACCCTGCGACAATCTTATAAATCAACCTTGGTGGCGACTGCACAAATATCGGCAGCGCTCTGCCTGTACAAATGCTCTTTAAAATTAATGTCAGAACTCTAATAAATTGTTACCAGTTTCGGCAGTCAAAAATTTCCAAATAAATGTTTGGTTAATTATAAAACCAACAAGTTTTGTTTCATTGAAATTAGTTAAAAATTCGTCGAGTTATTTCAATTTTAAGCATTAATCTTTTAAAAACAGCACAAAAACGTTGTCTTTCATGCTGCTTTGCCTAAACTGAGTTTTTCGCATATAAGATCAAGCAAAACATAGTTATTTTAGTGATTTTGTAGAAAAGTAGAAATACTTCAAATTGAATAAGTCGACGGATTTTCAACCGATTTCAATTAAAAAAAACCTATTTTAAAAAAAAAACAACCGACTTCAAAATCACTACAAAGTAAAAAATAATTATAAAATAACTTTTCCTTTTAATTTCTTGGTCATATTTGATAATTTATTTAAACATATTATTTCATATGAAATCTTATTATTTAAATTTTTTTCTTATATGTTTTATTATCATAAATATATTAATTTCTTCATGAACACAAAAGCTTTTAAGGTCGGCGCTAATAAAATCAGACTTTTCATCAGAAGCGCCAACTTCAAAGCATTTGTGTTCATGTTTGGATGAGATTTGCTCACGGACACGCCTACCTTCCATACGAATTTGTTTGAAAAAAATAGTTAAAACAAACCTAGAGAATTGAAATTTGGTATGCGAGTTTATACAGTTTAATAATATTTAAATATAGCTTTGGATAAGATCTGCCTACAAACACGCCCACCTAGCATAAGAACTTTTTTTGTAAAAAATTAAAAATATACTCAGAAGTTTGAATTTGATATGAGCGCTTTGTACATTTAAATATTAAATAAATATAAGTTTTGATCAAATCCGCCTAAAGACAAGCCGACCTTCCATATGAATTTTTTTGCAAAAAAAAAGTTAAAATAAACTTGGAGGCTTAAAATTTTGTATGAGAGCTTTGAACAGTTAAATTTCAAATATATTTTAGGTTGGATCAAATCCGCCCACAGACACGCCCACCATCCGTACGAATTTTTTCGTAAAAAATAGTAAAAATAAGTCTAGAGCTTTGAAATTTGGTATGATAGGTTTATACAGTTAAATAGTAACTATACACAAGCTTGGATTGAATACGCCACAGACACGCCCACCTTACATACCAATTTTTTTTTTTATGAAATAGTAAAAATAAAAAAAGAGGTTTGAATATTTAATATATATAAGTTTTGATCGATTCCGTCCACAGATACGCCCGCCTTCCATACCAATTTGTTTAAGAAAAGTTGTATTTTTGAAATAAGCCTTTAGAAAATGTGCTCATATAAAATTTTTTATTTCCGAATTTGAGCAAAATTTGCCAAAGGCCCACCGTTCATATTTTTCTTTATTATTAAGCTCTTGGTATACAAGTTTTAATTCTATGGATTTAAACATGTTTCTTTCGAACATAAGCATAAACCGTTCGGAGTCGGCATACAATTAAAACAAATAGTACAAATAATTTTAAAAATAGTTTTTAATGTTCATACAGCTCATTTTGTATTTGCTCTTGAGTTTCTGCTGACAGCTCCTTGTATTTTTTTTCTGTTTTCAGTAGCAAATGGCTGACAAGAAGATCGGAAGATATTAGAAGATGGTGGAAAATATATTCATTATTGTGTAGACTTTCGTTTTTAAATATTTTGTCGGATGGCTCTTGTGCTTCTCTAGAAAGGTCCTTAATATTCAATGCTTTGTAAAAAAAAAAGCACGAAAGTATTTTTTGTTGTGAAAATAATACAAATTAGTGATATCGCCCCGAAAATCGGGTGTACTTCCCTTCTTCGATTTGGAAATCACACTTTCTCATTCACATTACAGCGAGCTCGTGTCTTAAGTCTATTTACCATTTTTTAATTTTTTTAACGCTCACATCTTCCAAACGCTATCACTTTTAAAAAAAATCTACTTCTTTTCTCTGCTTACCTACACCTCAAGACCTTTCTAATGATATATCAAGTGTTGCTGTAGTATTTGTAGATTCGCTGGAATAAGTGGACCTTTACAGGAATAAATATACAGATTAAAAATTGCATTTTGACTCCATTGACTCCATTTCATATGACATTAGCAAAAGTTGTTTCAGTTTTATAAAAAATAATTCTTTCTGTACTATCTGCAATAATAAAACCCTTTTCTATTTCAAATTCTCTACTTCGAATAAACCTTACCCTCTTCCTTTAGGGGGGCCTTTACCCTCTTCTACGCTCACCCATTGTATCATACAAATTTTTGTGTCCATACGTTCTTTTTAGAATTTTGTTGATTTAGCAAGTTTTTATTTATTCTTTACAACTACTTCAATATTTTTTCTAAATATTTTAATTTCTTTAAGAAATTATCCGTGAATAAAAATATTCTGAAACCTTAAAAAAAACATACAAAACTTACGTCAACAATAAATTTATACAAAAATTTATTCAAATCGCCAAAATTTATACAAAAATAGGGCATTTTTGACAAGAATGGAGTCCTTAGTGGTAATTCAAGACTTTCTATTTTAATATTCTGCCATGACCACATACTTATATCCAAATAGATTTCGAATTAACTGTTTTCAAAGTTTTTCAGATATTTTTTTTTATTTTTTTATTTTTATTTCACTATTTTGACCTAAGCAGGGAAGTTTTATTATTTGTCACAAAAATACCACATTTTAATTTAAACGATCAGCTTTCAGAATCAGAAATTGTGGCGAGAGAAAATCAGCGAGAAATAATCAGAGTAATATTACTTAATTATTTCTTTTAAATAGATTTGACTTCACATATGGTATAGAAGTCCCATTGTATTTTAGGAAAAAGGCTTGTGCATTTGATTGCAAACGTCAAAAATATGTCAAAAAGTAATCTACATATGTAGTTAATTTCTCATTGGAAAGTTAAGAATATGTCAAAAAATAATCAAAAATCGATATTTTGATCAAAACAAACAAATATTTGCAACAAAGCCATTTATTTAATACGTTAATAACGCAAATAAAAATAGCAAAACATTTCCACAGAAAACCGCAAATTGGATCAATATATTCTTCGATAAAGAGTCTTAAGAGTATTCTTTCGAGTCCTTGGTTATATAAATAAAAATGTCAAAAAGATATTATTGATAAATTTAACAAAGAGTCTGCGTTAAGACTTGTAAGAAGACGAATCAAAGATGCGTAACGAAATGAGTATGATACCAAAATAAAATCAGTTCTACCAAGAAAACCTTTTAAGGAATGGCGGAATTTAATAAAGAATAATTTCATGAATGTTATAAACCAAAAATAGATAAACCAAAACTAATAAAAGTTGAAAAAAACGAATTTTTATGCAAATAATTGTTTATTACTTCTTAAGAATTTATTTAGATAAATTCTGACGCCATAATCTGAAAGAGCGTTGAGTTTTATATGGGCATTTCCATAATGTTAAACGTGACCGTCGCACACATTTAAAGTGAAAGAAAAACATATTTGCATTTTCTTTTTAGTTTGCATTAAAGCTCTTAAGTATTACTTAAATTAGTGCCAAAGTTTATAGTAGGCATAGTCCTGGTTCAAAAAATAACCAAAAATGGAAATAGTTTTCGTGTCTATATATAGAAAATCAGAATTCAGCAAAATCTGTCACAGTTTTTTGGTGCAACTAGTTTTTGAATCTTATGAAATAATGTAACATTATAATGTATTTCGTTTAATTCAAATATCTTCAGTACTTTTTTATTTTTTAATCATAATCTGAGTCGATACGTGACATTTGGAACTTGACATTTTATCCATTAGGATTCAATTGAGTAATTAAGTAATTGTAATTTAGTAATTAAAAAACAAGTTAAATATATTTTACGCTCCTTACCTCAATCATTTGTCATTATATTTAGCCAATATCTTCCATTTTTACTAAAACAAAATCTTTTCGAAACATTTACTAAAAAGAAAAACTACATGTGTGCAACAGATGATTTGATCCTCATGTTAAATGAATTCATATATAAATCGCTTTAATAAATAAAATTATTAGGTTCTCTAAGATAATATCATAAAATAATATGTATTTAATAATTTTTAATTTTTGGGTCACAGTGGACTTTCCTTGGAAATGCCCATATAGGATATCATACGTCGGAAGTTGTTTTTGGTACAGACAAAAAAAAAAATGGGTGAAAGTTCATTGAAAATTAACGACATTAAATACTTAATCGGTTAGTACGTAAGACTACGATGGCGCCTTTTTTACGTAGGATTCACCTTTTCATCTATATGCATGATAAAATGCTGTACATACATTCCTTAGTATCGTGCTTGAAGCTGTCCACCTCAAAATTCAATTCTTAAACCTGTAGAATTACTTTGGGATACTATTATAAGTAAAATCGATTCGAAAATTTAGACATTCTTTTGGAGGGTGTGCAGAAATCTTCATACTTCCTCCATTATAGTAGATACCAAATATTTGTAAGGAATTTCCCTGTAGATGTTTTCCCACTACAAAATAGTGGTTCTTCTGCATAATACTAACATGGTGGCTTTACATAAAATATAAATGCATCAGTTTTTCAAATATTTTCTTCAGTTTTAATAGATTTTTACAAGTGTACTATTTCTGTAGTCTATCAAAAACGTACCTGCGTAGGTTTATATAGCTTAAAAATAGCTTAAAAAAAAAACAAATTTGAGGAGAGTTGTTCAAGTTTTTCGTTTTTCAATAGCTATAATTTCAAAAAATTTAACAGAACTTATTTTATTGAGATCGGCTTAGAATCATTTTATTAAAAATTTAAATTTTGTACATCGATGTGACATACTACTTAGATGATATTTTTTCAGAAGAATATTTCAAAAGGGCCTAAAATGAATCAAAAGGGCTTTAGGGCTTATGAAATGAAAAAGGGCTCAAAAAAGCCCTGAAAGCCCCCAAATATCATCCCTGCTCCGAACGGCTTATGTTCTCTAGAAGCTTTTCATGCCAGTTTTTACTCTCTGAGGTTTGCCATTGTCTGCAGAGAGGAGACGGCCGAACAGAAAAATTAATTCAATTGAAAAAACTTTCTGTGTCGGATGGAGGATTCGAACCTGGGTTCTCTGGCGTAAGAGTCACACACTCTACACACTACGCCACGGCCGCCACTCATACTTCTCATACTCCTCAGATATTAACGCTATAATTTTGCTCATTTCGCCAAAGTTTCGGTTTAAAAGATGCACAAAACATTCGTTCTAATTTGTGTGGAAAGTTTTTCCAAATTGACGAATGAGTTAAACAATTATTAATATCAACCTCCGAGTAACGCCGGGTATTCAGCTAGTACCAAATATTTGGAGCATTTCATATATGCATGCATATAATTTATATATATTCTTATAGTCTGAGGACTACATATCATAAGAGCAAGACTTAAGAGGGAAAAAAACAATGTGTAAAAAGACTTTCCTAAAAAAATTGTACTCTTCCCTCTTAATTGTGATAATTTACATCACTCTTTAGTGATTTTAATGTTATTTTCATTTTAAAGCTACGCTGAAATAATAAAATAATTTGTTTTTTTAAATGATATTCCACAAGTAAAAATTACATGAAACCCCTTTGGGGCAAGCCTCGGCAGCAAGAACCATATTTTTCTATAAATTTATATATTTCTGCATACTATTTTGAAAAAGATGCTTTTTGATTAATTTTTTTGCATTTTAATGTTTCCAAAGTTTTTAGCTTTTATGCACTAAACATGCTTATTTTTAAAAACCCAAAAAAAAAAATATATTTCTTTTGATAGCAACAAAACTGTTACAGTTTAAGAAACATGAAATATCATATTATTATTGTTTTTTCATTTCAATTCCATTCTCTTAAAAACAAAAAAGTGGAACACTTACAGATAGTGAAAACAAGTGATAGCCTAAAATTTTTCCATAAAAAAAAAGTTAAGACTTCGAGCCATTTTCTGATCAAACTTTAAAAGATTTCTTAGTAATGTTTTAGGTTTCCTTATCTGATGTATGAACTGTCGATAGGTAAAAAAATTTTTTACAATATCAACATTTTACTTTTTTCTATTTATGGCCACGAATCTCCTACTGTGCGACGGCTGGCTTACTTGCTTACTTTTGTTTTAGGTAGTTTTTGTTTTTGCTGTTGGCTTGTTTTTTTTTTTGCTGCTTTTTGTTTTGTATTTGTTTGGGTAGATTTTGTCGATAGTCAGAAATGATGTTTTTACGATTTTGTGATTTTGTCTATTTTCAAGCATGAAGGTATAGAAAAATCGCTATAACTTCTTTATTTCTAAATTGATTGAAATGCACCCAAGGACAAGGTGTTAGCAAATTTTACCATTTTTAAAATAACATTTATTTTGATGATTTTTGAGTTTTAAATTTGTTCCCGCTAAAGAAATGATAGCAATTTTTTTTGGCCAAAAATTTTTTCACCGATTTTTAAAATAAAAATTTTTGGATTTTAAATTTTTAGCTACTAAAGATATAATGGAAATTTTTTCATTATATCATCATGTTCAAACATTTTTTCTTCGATTTTGAAGGAATTTTTGATCTATAAAATTTTAGCTGCTAAAAATGATAGAAAAATTTTTTCTTGTTCAATAATTTTTCTTCTTCACAAAATGTTAGCAAATTTTACTATCTTTAAAATTACAAAATTTTAAGAAATTTTATGTATTTCTGACTTTGACGTATCTGCAAACTGTAAAGAAATTTCCTTGCAATGTTGCTTTGTAAGCACCTGCAAAGCGATATTTCTTTCTCTTTATGTCCTAGTGAGATCGAGAAAGCGTTTTTTTTTTGTTATTTTGCTTGTTATTATAAAGAGATGCTTCTCGTTATATTCATTGCAAAATAAGTATTTGTAATAATGAAGAGAGCATCTTTTAATTAAAAACAATGTTGTCAAACATGGTCGGCAAAAATCCTCTACCTAACCCTCCGCGTGGGTGCTGGCTGGAAATAACTGCTACAGTGTCTCAACCTGGGACGGCGGTTAGCTAAGGGGAGGATGCAGTGTTCAGTGTTCTGACTCTCAATAGTCCTAGTGCTGCTGGTGCTTGTCCTTCTCATCGGTCTGAGGTATGGGCTGAATCAAGGTGTTATGCGTTCCGTGCCGAGGATTTACTAGGCTGGAGGCCCATCAAAAATAGTCCAGTCGCTAGCGGAGCCTCTCTGATACCTGGCCACCTCAGAGAGTAACTGTGGCCTTACTAGTAACTGTGGCGCGGTGGACATCTTTTCCCCTCTTTATTTTTGACCACCGAACTGGCGGACTCTGAACCTAGGCTCGGGCTGGATCGGGGCTGCACACGAGTATACCAAATCTTTGGATGTAGTTCCGATTCCGCTCGAGGACGGGTCTCAGAGCCTGCCAGTTTAACCTTCTTCGCCCAACGAGGAGGGGGTGGTCGTAAGACCAAGATGGATAAAAATCACAAAGAAAACACAAAAAAAAAAGACGGGCAGTCTTTAAATGCCAAAGGGGTGCAGCCTTCAGCTACACCAGACACGCGGTCTTTAAACGCTCTCCCTGGCAAACAGCCAACAGACGCGCAGTCTCTAAATGCTCCTGGCAACATGCCACCCAATAAACCAACAACAAGCAAGCAAGCTTCGGCTAAAAAGGCGCCACCCACCAAAAAGACGGGTAATGTTTCTTGGAAAGCAGCGCACAGAGTAAGGGACCGCATAATGCGAATTCCCGATAATCGGCGCACCGAGGAGCAGAACTCGTCCTTGAAGTGGGCGGTGGGTATCATAGGAGAAGCTAATGCTCCTGTCAAACCGATGCCCACAAAGCGCCAGAGATCTCTAGAGGAGGTCCCTCAGCCGGCACCGAAAAAAATTTGTGGTAGCACAGCCACTCCAAAGCTTTTCAGCGAAATCGCAGCTGGGCAAATTATCATTGCGGTAATTGACAAAAGCGATCCGGACGGCAGCATTCACCTGAAAGATGGAGGAAGGTAGTAGTCAAAATGGCTACTACCTCCGATATAACTGTCGTGGAGGTTAAGCCCACTTCTAGCAGCTTCTATGCTGAGAGTAGTGCAGATTAACCTACACCGCTCAAAGGCTGCGTCCGCCAGCCTCATCCTCCGCCTTAGTAAAGACGGAGAAGACGTCGTCCTGATCCAGGAGCCGTGGGTAGTCTGCGGCCTGGTGTGCGGACTCAGGACTCCAAATTACACGCTATTGTACACCAAGTCTCAAGGTAAACCAAGAGCGTGTATTCTAATAAAAAATAACCTGAGTGCATTTACTCTATCTAATTTCAGCAACAAGTGGCCATAAGCGTCGAGGTAGGACAAATCAGTTTTTGGCTTACCTCAGCTTACCTGGCTCATGACCATGGAGTCCTTCCTGAGGAAAACATAAGACAACTGGTCTCCACAGCGGCATCACAATCGAAGGGCCTGATCATTGGATGCGATGCAAATGCTCACAATGTGATCTGGGGTAGCTCAGACACCAACCAACGAGGTGAGTCACTTTTCGATTACATACTCTCTACCAATCTTATTTTAAGTAATGTAGGCAATGAACCCACCTTCATTATATGTAATAGGCAGGAAGTCTTAGATATTACACTTGCCTCTCACCATGTATCTGACAGGATTAGAAACTGGAGAGTTTCAAAAGAACACTCCTTTTCCGATCATAGACATATTCTCTTTGACATCGATGACTTTGCCCCGAGATCACGTAGCTTTCGTAATCTTAAACAAGTCAATTGGGGTCTCTACATAGATACACTCGAAACAAATCTCGCATATGGAGTACCGAATCGTCCTACCGGTAAAAAATCCCTGGACAACCTGGTTGTTAATCTAACTGAGTCCATGAACAAAGCTCTAGATATCGCATGTCCGCTCAAAACACCAAAGGGGAAACAAAAGCCACCTTGGTGGAAGACCAGACTTGAAGAGCTCCGAAATAAGAGCAGAAAACTCTTCAACAAAGCTAAAGTCACTGGATCTATCGATGCATGGACCAACTACGAAATGGCTCTTAAAGAATATATGAAAGAATTACGGAAAGCACAAAGGCAGTCCTGGAGAACCTTCTGTGAAAATATAACACAATCCTCCGAGGCGTCAAGGCTTAGAAAAATTCTAACTATTAGTCCTCCCAACCAAAGCTTCTTGAAGAAAGAAGACGGAACATGGACCACCAACAGTGAAGATTCTCTTAAAATTTTAGTAGAAACTCACTTCCCTGGTTGTTCAGAAATAGGTAATACTCCAACCCAGGAGGAATATGCACCCACTGTCAACAATTCCCTCGATCTTATCTCACAACCAAAGCTCAAATGGGCAATTAAAAGCTTCAAACCGTTTAAGTCACCTGGACCAGACGGCATAGCCCCCATATAATTACAAAAAGCTTATGATATCATAAAGCAATAGCTTATGATGATCTTCCAAGGCTGCCTAGACCTGAATCACATCCCCACACCTTGGCGGCATGTGAGGGTAGTTTTCATACCGAAGGCGGGCAAAAGCTCACACGTAAACCCAAAAGACCTTTGACCAATTAGTCTCTCATCCTTTCTGCTAAAAACTCTCGAGAGATTAATAGAAATCCACTTGAGACAAAAGATAGTAGAAAAACCTCTGTCATCGGCACAACACGCATACACCAAAGGCAAATCCGTGGAAACAGCTCTCCACTCCATAGTCTCCATCATTGAAAAATCTCTTCTTCAAAAATAATATACAATGATAGCTTTTATTGATATAGAAGGTACCTTTAACAACGTCAAAGCAGAGGCTATCACTAATGCACTAACGGAGCTTGGGGTGGATGCCACGCTGGGAGCACTTATAAATCAAATGCTAGTAGGCAGGATTATAAGTGAAAATCTCGGCGTGGCATCCACGCTAATATCTGTACCAAGGGGAACTCCTCAAGGAGGGGTTCTCTCGCCTCTACTCTGGAACCTAGCAGTTAATAAACTGCTGGAGAAACTGGAACATGAGGGGTGCAAGGTGATAGCTTATGCAGACGACATTGCTATTGTCACTTCCGGAAAATATATATCCACACTTCGAGATATTATGCAAAACGGCCTTAATACTCTCATACAATGGGTTAATAGCTATGGACTCAGCGCCAACCCTGAAAAAACGGATTTAGTGATTTTCGCAAGAAAACACAATCTACCAACTATCAGTCCTCCAAAACGGGGAAACATAAGACTTAGCTTCTCAGATCAAGCGAAATATCTGGGCCTTATCCTGGATAGAAAATTAAACTGGAAACCCAATCTGCTCGAGAGAGCCAAAAAAGCTAATATAGCCCTCTACTCATGCAAGAGGGCAGTGGGTAACAAATGGGGTTTACAGTAAAGTGTTACTCACTGGCTTTACATGGCAGTAGTAAGGCCAATATTGCTATATGGTGCAATTGTCTGGTGGCAAGCACTAGACAAACAAACACACCTCAACATACTCCGCAAAGTTCAAAGATCAGCTGAGCTCTGCATCAGTGGAGCATTAAAAACCACTCCTACAGATGCATTAGATACTATGCTCCACCTTATACCACTTGATATCCTTGTAAAACAGATGGCTACCAATATATCCATCCGTCTAATGGCCACCTCTCAATGGAGAGAGGGCAAATCAGGACACTCTAGCATTAGAAAGTTCCTTCCTCCGATACCCAAATCTGTAGACTACATCACACAAAAACTTCTCTTTGACAGGCAATTTGATGTATCCATCCCCTCCCGCTATGAGTGGGAGGTTGGACACCTTCCACCAAACAATGTCATCAGAATCTACACAGATGGATCAAAACTAGATGGCAGGGTGGGAGGAGGAGTCTTCTCTGATACATTGAACATTAATCTAGCCTTCAGGCTCCCCGACCATTAATCTGTCTTCCAAGCGGAAGTAGTCGCAATACATGAAGCAGTAACTTGGCTTCTGATGAATGCAATATCCTCCAAGGATATCTACATACTATCGGACAGTCAAGCCGCCTTGAAAGCCCTAGAATCTGTTGAAACAACATCTAAAACAGTAATTTGCTGCCGCAGATCCCTAAATGAGATGGCAGACCAGCTCAAAATACACCTATGCTGGATTCCCGGACATAGAGACTTTCTAGGAAACTGCAAAGCAGATGACCTCGCTATCACCGGAACAACCAAACAACTCTCGATGAGAGAAGAAAGTATTGGTATATCCCTCACCACATGTAAACTACTCACAAATGAGCTATCCCTAAACAAAGCCAACGATAGATGGTCAACGGGTAGCACTTGTCATACAGCGCGTCAGGTTTGGCCAAAAATCACCCTAAAACGCTCAAAAGAACTGATCGCTCTGAGAAGGGATCAAATCAGTACTACGATAGGTTTCTTAACAGGACACTGCTTAATAGGTAATCATGCACGAAGATTGAACATCCTCCACAACGACTTCTGTAGAAGCTGCAGAAATGAGGAGGAGGAGGAATCTACAAAACATCTTCTCTGTACTTGCCCAGCGCTAGCTAAAAATCGCCACCTTCACTTAGGTAAATAGTTCTATAGAGATCTCGATGATCTCTCAGAAACTTCGGTCTACCGAATCCTTGGCTTTGTCAACAGCTCGAACTGGTTTAAATAGAGAGGGAAATTAACCCATGGTATCACAATTGGCCTTATTGGCCTAAGTGTGTCTCAGGGGAGACAGCCGCTTCAACCTACCTACCTTGTCAAACATTGTATTAAGCCTGAAATACAATAGCGCGATAGTGCGATGCGCTGAAGCTATGCGATCTTGTTTCGAAACCTTACGCGCAATGTCCTCGCAATCAATGTACAATGAGAAGCGTAGCAATAGAAAAAATGTCCATTTATTTTTATAACAATGTCAGAAATTCACAAGGAAATGAAAATTTTAAATATCTTTGAACATAAGTATCACATAATTTATGTTCATATTACAACATAAACACGTCCACTTGTTTCGAAATTAAAAGAAGTAACACATAACCTAGTGAAGCAGCAAAATTGTCACAACTTATAATCTGCCTTTTTTGTATTAAATTTTACTAAAAACAAACTCATTTAAAAAATAAAAAATTACAAAAAGCTATGCGCTCAAATTGTTTATTATTTTTCAATTGAATTTTCATGACAACTCATCATCGCATGCGTCGTTTTTCAAATTTTTGAAAATGCGTCGCACTGCACAAAGCATCGCAAGCATTATAAATTACTACATAAAAACTCTGCTTATGAAAATGCTTTAACAGCTCATGCGAGATTTTTACGTTGTCTCGCTACCAGCATTGCCATATGTTTTTTTGAAAATCCTGTAATTTTCAAAAAAAAATCCTGTATTTTTAGAGAAAATACTGCTCTTATAAAAGGACTAAAAACAAATATTTTAAAATTGTTTTTTTATAATATTTTTAGTATTTTATTTAAAGTAAGTTATAATTTTACAAAAATAACACTTTCTTATTAGGTATGTAATAAAATTAACAAAAATAAATTAAATAATAAGTTTTTAAAACAATTCATTCGCAATGTTGAGATCATTGAACATATCGCACACTAAATCTATTTTGTATTTGTACAACTCAAAATTTACAAATTGTTACTTTGTAATTTTAAACTATTTGTAGTGTTCATATACATTGAATGTAGCACATCAAATAAATTTTGTACACATCTTCTTTCTCTATAGTTAAAAAAACAAAATTTTGTCTCATTGCTTTGAAAGGAGCTCCATCAAAAATAAAATTGATTTTGGCTTCACCTAGAAATTTACAAATTTTGAGTTGTGACTGTTTTGTATTTAGTGTGCGATATATAGTTACAACTTTTTTTGCATAAACAATTTTTTCAAACTTCTTAACCATTTCTGATGACTATTCAAATCACAGAATCACATTCTAAGAATGTATTAAAATTAACAAAAATAAATTAAAGGGACATGACACCTTCAAAAATTTTTTGAATGTATTAAAATACGTATTAGTTCAATAAAAAATAAGACATAATTTTAAAAAATTACACACCTATTGTTAGGTAAAAACAATACACAATAAAAATTTTTCTAAATATTTTTAATCACTCATGTATATGGCTACTGGAATTTTCTTAACAAACATCAAAAAATCACTGCGGGCGTGATGCGGCTCACTGCAACATCTGAACACAAAAACAAAAAACGGGGTCTTCATCAACATCAAAACCGCCGTGGAATGTACTAGAATACTAGAAGAAAAAATATTTGTCGAAAAATTACGAAGTGGAGGTGTTTTTTTCGAAAAAAGTGTTTTTTCGTACTTAAAATTTCAGTACGATCGGTTGAGTAGTTTTTATTTTATAACGCCCGCAATGGGTTTTTTAAAAAAATTTTAAAAAATTTTAAAAAAATAATTTTTTTAACCTCAAAATATATGTTTAATTTTTCAAAATTATATCATATTTTTTATTCAACTTATACGCGTTTTAAGCCATTCAAAAATTTTTTGGAAGGTGTCATGTTCCCTTAAATAAATTATATTTAAAGCAATTAACTCACATTGTTGAGATTATTAAAATTATATAATTTAAATATTTCTTTATTTTTCATAAGCAATTTTCCCAAACTTCTTCGTCATTTCTGCTGACGTTTCGAAATTTCTACAATTCTTATTTTTTCTTAAAAAATCTTTTGTACGAAGAATCCCACACAAGGTGGGAATTTCTAATTTATATCTTATTTTTGTTTTGTTTTTATTTATTTGAGAAACAATCCGTTCAACATTTTCTGTTGCTACTGGAATCGATAAAATAGCATAAACAAGTTTTCTAGTAATAGAAAGATTTCGAAATTAACTATACGTTTTTGATCAAAAACTACTTTCCAAAAAGTTTCAATATTCTTTTCATTTATAAGATTTAATTCTATGAAACTTACTTCCACTTCTTGCCTTTCTTCATATTTAATTACATTAGGAAGAAAAGTACACAAACTTAAAATAGAGATATATTTTTATTTAAAACAGTTGAAGGTGCTAAAAGTTCAACACATTTTAGAAAAGCATTGTCAAAGTCAAACTTTTTTAACTGTAACTAGAGTCTAAAAATTGAAAAATGAAGTTAAAACATTAAATAAACGACAATTTCCTTATCTTATCAGGTTTTGTTAAGTATTTGTCCATTTGTAATTTGCAAAAGACTAGCGAAAAGAAATTAACAAAAACGATGACAGCAACAATGACAGGAAACATTGATCACATGATCAAATTTTTGAAAGGATGTTAAAAGTAGTAGCAACTTTATTTGCTACTTTTATATTAGTACTGACATATAATTTATAAACTTAAAATATCCATTTTTTTATTCAACGAAAATTAAAAAACTGGATTAAAAAAAACCTGCCCAAATCCTGGGAGAAATATGATCCTGTCAACCTGCTCAAAATACTGCACAAAACAGGATTAACTGCCCATATGGTAATGCTGCTCGCAACGCCATCTCGCTCTATTGTACTTCGGGCTTTACTCCTGTTTTTATTGTCATTTTTCTCTCTTGTCAAAAAAATATTTATGTTTTGTTTTACTGTCTTTAATAAGAACGGGTTTTCTTTATTCGACAATGCCTGCTCTTTCTCCTTATTGTGCCAATTTTTTCGCTCACAACTGCAGTGTGTTTGAAGTTGTTGAAGCAACAAGGTGTTTGTGTGAGTGATAAAATAAAATATTAACAAATTTAAAAGAAAGGCTACGTTCTTAGACGTCTTTATGATAAGCATTAGTGTTTTTTTGTTCTAATTGGTGCCTATTAGATTCACGAAAAATGCGATACTAAAGCATGCTTAAAAATAACAATCTAGTTGTCGACATCACAAAACACACTGATGCTTTGCATAAAGACATTTAAGAGCGCAGTCAAATATTAAAGAAATTATTTGTTTTTTGAAGTTTGGAAAATGTGCAAAATCGTGAATATTATTCAATAAATTAGAAGCAGTAAGCTGTCAAATTAACTCAAAAACGCATTGGGGCAAAAGAGATGTATATAAGTTAACACCCCACATGCCGAAAATATCAATGCAACGTGCGACACAGTTTTTCAGCCGAACTCGAGTTGAACTCAAGTTACATCCGCTCCCACCAAATGTGCTGACCAAGCGTCTGGCTTGCGCAACCGGCCAAATGCAGCAACTAGCCAAGTGCAAGCAGCGCTGCACACACCCATACAAACACAGTCTGGATTAAATAATAAGTTTATTTATGTTAAGGAAAATTTTGTAATTTATTTTCAGTTCTGTTATCAATAAATAAAGAGCTTACGCTCCTAAACAATATTTTTTTTTAGTTTTTGAAATAAAAAACTGATTAATTGGCGCACAACATGTCTACAGTGAGTGAATAAGTATAGCGATAAAAAAAAAGTTGCATAAGACGTCCTTAAGTAGCACACCACAACAAATCGCTAAAACATCACCAACTGTAGCCGAACAACAAAAGCTTAAGTCGTCCTAAAGGAGCACGCCGCTGTCCAGCTAAACACCGCTTGTAGTGTCCGTCCGCAGGCAACAACGTGAATTGAACCGAAGCAAACCCCTAGTAGTCATCACAAAAAGGTCCATCTGTAAGGATCAGTGTTGAAGTGCAGCTGAAGATTTATCGTAAGCATAGAAATAAGGTATCAATTAAGAAAAGTGGAAGATTTATTAAAAATGGGATTATATATAAATCAAAAACTTACTTGATAAATTCTAAAAAAAAATTTTTTAAAAAATTTAAGTGAAACTAAGGCAATTTTCTAATCAAAGAAAAACATAGAAAAAAAAGCAAAATTTTATTTAAAATAAAAAAGGAAATTTAAAAATTAGTTGAAAACTGGAAAATCTAAAAATTAAAGTGAAACTAAGAGAAATTCTAAAAGGAAAATTATAGAGAAAATAAGTAAAATTTAATTTTGAAATAAAAACGAAAAGTGAGATAAGTTACATAACAAGTAAAAGAAATAACAAATAATTGAAAAATTTGAAGAAACTGGAAAATTCCAAAATTTAGTACATCAAATTTTAACAAGAAAGCAATCGTAGAGAAATTAAAGAAAACAATATTGGAAAATTTAAAAATAATAGAAGTGAAGAAAAAATGTAAGAATATTTAATTAAAATAATTTTAAAGCAAATTTACATAAAATTATCTTTATAGTAAGGCAACCTAGCAAATTACAGGAAAAATACATAAAAAATATAAACATTTAAGGAAAAATCTTATTTAAATTGTGCGAAATTGAATCACTAACCCTTCTTTAGAAAAGAAGGGAAAAAAGAAGAAAGAAAAAAATGTCAAATCCAAACAATTTAATTAGACCCGCTACTTTACCACCTCCGACACAACAACAACCTACGCAAACCGAAGACAATAAGGATATGGGCGACCATATTACAGAATAAGTAAATAGATTAGTAGAAGAAAAACTACCACAGGTTCAGAACAAAGCAATGGAGGTAGATCAAACGGTAAGTTCAGGTAACTTAACTGAGTTAAGAGAATTTTCTGGAGAACGTGGAGAATTCGGGTCATGGAAAAAAAGCGCTGACAGAATAATTAAAATTTACGAACAAGTAAAAGGCTCAGCAAAATATTACGGCATACTTACTGTAATAAGTCACAAAGTTATAGGCAATACCGATGTTGTACTATGAATCGTATGATACGCCCTTAAACTGGACTGCTATCCCACGAGTTTTGACCAACCATTACGGTGACAAACGTGATTTGAGTACGTTAGAATACCAATTAACATCGCTGAAACAGGGAAATCTCTCAATTCATGACTTCTACCAAAATATCTATTAGCATTTTTCTCTAATTTTAAAAAAATTATCAGGCTTAGATGCTGGCCCAGAGTCACGCAACCTTTTAATACAAACATACCACAATAAGACCCTCGACACCTTCGTAAGAGGATTAAACGGGGATTTTCCAAGACTCTTAGGGATGAAAGAACCTCTAGATTTACCCCAAGCATTACAACTTTGCCTCAAACTAGAAAATCAATCTTACCGATCAAACTTGATTAATAATAGTTTCAACAACCCGAACAAATTTTCACAAATAGCACAACCTAGCTCGTTCAACCAAATACGCAAAGACCGTCAGCAGACATATTCTCAGCAACCATTCTATCCACATTTGATAAATTGGCAGCCAACACCCCAAAGACACTTCTCGCAATACCTAAACCAAAATCCACATTTACCACCGAGACATTTTCAAAACTGAACCCCTTTTCCACAACAGAACCGACCATTTCAACAACAGAACCAAACATTCCCACAGCAAAATAGACAGTTTCAATACCAAAATCAACCATTTCAACAGCAATACGTTGCGCCACCTCGACCATTCGGCCCAAAACCACAACCAAAGCCAGAGCCTATGGATATAGACCCTAGCAAGCAGACAAGTCGAATTAAGCAAGAGACCATGAACCATCCGAAAATCCAGATTTCACAGATATTAATTTTTAAGAATGAATACCTCCTTTTTGCCTTTTATCGAATGTAAAGCAAATGATGGAGAGCTCATAAAAATTTTAATAGACACTGGCTCCAATAAAAATTATGTACAACCTTGCCTAGCCAAAAAGTTAATAAAAAACGAAAAACCCTTCTATGCAAACTCCGTTGGTGGACACATAGGTATCACCCATCATACTTTTGCAAACGTATTTGGATTAGTAAACACAACCTTAAAATTCTTTGTTATGCCCACATTAAAATCGTTTCATGCAATCATAGGAAACGATTCTCTTAA
Source organism: Coremacera marginata (assembly GCA_914767935.1). NCBI lineage: Eukaryota > Metazoa > Arthropoda > Insecta > Diptera > Sciomyzidae > Coremacera > Coremacera marginata. Next base: position 102,647,059 of record OU612043.1, read on the forward strand.
ATAACTAGATACTGTAATTTACACTAAAGAAAACGACATGCTAATAAGGAACAGTCGAAGAATCCAGTAAAAACAAAAAATCTCTCAAAATGTTAACTCAATAAATATTAGATCAGACCATTTGAACAAACTTCAGAAAGAAACTCTTACAAAAATAACTACAAATGAAAAGGAGATGCTAGCGATTATTTGGTCCCTAAACAACTTGCGAAACTATCTCTAGGGATTAACGAAAATAAAAATATTTACGGACCACCAACCTTTAACGTACGCTCTTAGCAATAGAAACAATAATAACAAGATGAAAAGATGGAAGGCAATACTGGAAGAGTACAACTACGGACTCCTCTACAAACCAGGGAAGTCAAACGTAGTCGCAGACGTCCTCTCGAGGCCACCACAAATTAATCTTTTGCCATACTCAAATGAAAACGAAACCGACACATTGTCAGGTACAATGCATAGCGACGACAGTTCTTCACAAAACCTGATACAAATATCCAAGGAACCGATAAATGTTTACAAAAACCAAATTTTTTTTGAACTAGACGACATACCCTCATATCAATTCGAAATTATATTCCCTACATATCATAGACACACCATTACAGAAGTTGAGTTCAATCACGACAATTTAGTAGATCTTCTCAAGAGGTACCTCAACCCATCTGTTACCAACGGAATCAACTCTGACGAACGTACCTTAGGTAAATTGCAAGAGATTTATCCAATGCATTTCAGAAACTATAGAGTTAAATTTACACGTAATAAAGTCACCGACCTTACTAACGAAATAGACCAAGACAAGGAAATACTCAAGGAACACAAACGAGCTCATAGGAATCGACGTGAAAACAAAGCGCAACTACTTAAAAATTTCTACTTTCCAAAAATGCAGGCAAAAATCGACAGAATCATTAAACAATGCAAAATATGCAAAGAAAAAAAGTACGAACGACATCCTCCAAAAACCTTATTACAAGCTACCCGAATTCCTCAATACTCAGGACAGATAGTTCATATAGATATCTACCACACTCACAAACACAAAATACTGACAGCTATAGACAAATTTTCGAAATACGAGCAGGTTAGAATAATTAACTCAAGAGCAACGCAAGGCTTAATACAGCCTTTGAAAGAAATCCTAATGTGTTATGGTATACCGGAGAAAATTGTAATAGATAACGAGAAAGCATTAAGTTCTGCCCCAATTATACATTTATTAGGAGACCAATATAATATAGAAATTTTTAGAGCTCCTCCGTACACAAGTACTGTAAACGGTCAAGTTGAACGATTTCACTCGACCCTAGGTGAAATAATGAGATGCGGTAAAGCAGAGAGAATTCAAAATTCATTTCAAGATTAACTGGACCAATCAGTCTATAAGTATAATTATTCAATTCATTCTACAACCCAACAAAAGCCAGTAGATGCATTTTTTGGCAGACGAGTCTCCACCAATCCTCAACAAATAGAACAAGCTAGGAATGAAAACATACAGAAACTAACATAAAAGCAGGAAAAAGATCTTAATTTCCACAATAAAAAAAGATACAACTTTAAAGACTATAATGAAGGTGACATACTATGTCAAAACCAACAAAAAAATAGGCAATAAACTCTCCAGTAGGTATAAAGAAGAAGTAGTAGCCGAAAATAGAAATAGAACTATAGTAACAAATTCAGGTCGACTAGTTCACAAAGGACTAATAAGGAAATAATATTTCTCTTTTAGGAACAACATGGGAAGCTCACTGGGAGTAACACACATATTTTTCTTAATGATGATAGCATCAACAATTTTTGCGAACACTCAGATCCTGGACTATTCTAATGCACAAGTCATAACTATAGAAACAGGGACCGCTAGATTTCAAACAGGCACAATGCAATTATTCACGTTATTGAACTGAACCAATACCATGACGCCATAACAGACATCGATAAATCAATAAATGACCTTATTTCAACGAAAGACAGCATTTACCCCTTCCTGAAACACGACGTCGAACAAGTTAAAAATATTCTAAGCGGACTTCAACCGAGACGACTCAAAAAATCACTAGTCCTGGGAACTGCATGGAAATGGGTTGCAGGTTTGCCAGACCACGACGATTTTCAGCTTTTAGACGATAGAACAAACAACTTACTAAAAAATAGCGATAGACAAATCATTAAAAACAAATTAACAAAAAATAAGATAAACAAAATTTCCAAAATAACTAATAAAATACAAAGCAACATTCAATCAGCCGAATTGTATAAAAATCAAATTGTCAGTAACATAGAAAGAAAATTAAAAATATTAAAAGAAGAGTTAATACAAGTAGATTACTCTTTACAATGGGCAAAAACAAATGTTATCAATTATTTTATATAATCTAATTTCTGCTGGTGAGACTTATAAATTAATAATTCAGCAATTTTAATGTTTTTCTTTAAGTTTTATTTAATTTAAGTGTTTAAATGTTGCCTTTGGCGCTGTTCGTTCTTTTTCTTTCGCCATGCAACAATGTTGCCAAGTTTTCTTTTAAAGATTTATTTATTCAAATAATACAGTGTTGCCAGTGTATGGCATTAACATATCGGCCACCTTGGAAGGTCAGCTTTCAAATTAATGTAAAAAGTTTAATTATTGAAATAAGTTATAATATAATTGAAAATAAAAAATTTTATAATGATTTTAAAGATCGTCTGTATCAGTTGATGGAATCAAGCATATCTTCTTAACTGCTCTCTTATAAGTGCCGGTAGGGGTTGCTACTGTGACTACACGCACTTCACCATCACTACCCGGATGTAATTCGATTATTCGTCCAGTCGGCCAGTGTAACGGGGCCACGTGGTCTTCCATTAGCAAAACTAGTCTATTAAGTTCAATGCGCTCTCTTGGAGTATTCCATTTAATCCTTTTTTGTAATTCTTGTAAGTACTCCCGATGCCAGCGCTGCCATAATTGTCTACGTATTTTTTGCATATGTTGCCAGCGAGATAAACGATTGTCTGAAACATCGAGGAAATTATGCTGAACTGGTTGGATTAGTGAGTCGTTTATTAGGAAGTGGGAAGGAGTAAGGACTTGGAAATCATTAGGATCTGTGGTTAAAGGTGTGATTGGTCTAGAGTTTAGGACTGCTTCTATTTCAGTAAGTATGGTATACGTTTCTTCAAACGTGAATGCTTTTCCTTGTGTAACAGTATATAATTGCCTTTTCATGCTTTTAACGGCCGCCTCCCAAAGTCCCCCAAAATGAGGAGACCGAGGCGGGATGAAATTCCACTTGATTCGTTGCTTTGTCAAAAATTTTGATATATCTGGTTCATTTTCATTAAGAAATTTAAAGATGTCTTCTAAAATTTCTGTCCGGCGTCTACTCTCTCGTACTTGAAGCGGGCCAGCATAGTCAACACCAGTGACTAAAAATGGACGTCTAAAGCCGACCACTCTTTCTTTAGGTAGAGAACCCATTACCACGTCTGGAGCACAAGGTTTGAAACGAAAACATTTGAGACATCTTTTTACAATTTTTTGAGCTTCTCTTCGACCGCTTATGGGCCAAAACTTTTGACGAATTGAATGCAAAAGTTGCTCGGGAGGGCAATGCTTTAGACGAACGTGCTCTTCACGCATAATTGTGCTAATAATATTATTTTTCGGTGGCAGGATTATTGGATGTTTTTGTTCTTCTTCTAAATTTGCATTTTGAAGTCTACCACCTACCCGGATGACGCCTTCCGTATCTAAAAAGGGGCTTAATGCACGCAAAGGACTTTTGCTGGGAAGCGTGCGATTAGATTTCAAACAATTTAGCTCTAATGAAAACCTTTCCTCTTGAATCCATCGAGCGATTGTACTTTCTGCTCTGTCCAGTTCAGAAGGTGTTAAGTATCCTGTTTTCTTCTCATTAGTAAAGGGTGATTTTTTAAGAGCTTGATAACTTTTTTTTTAAAAAAAACGCATAAAATTTGCAAAATCTCATCGGTTCTTTATTTGAAACGTTAGATTGGTCCATGACATTTACTTTTTGAAGATAATTTCATTTAAATGTTGACCGCGGCTGCGTCTTAGGTGGTCCATTCGGAAAGTCCAATTTTGGGCAACTTTTTCGAGCATTTCGGCCGGAATAGCCCGAATTTCTTCGGAAATGTTGTCTTCCAAAGCTGGAATAGTTGCTGGCTTATTTCTGTAGACTTTAGACTTGACGTAGCCCCACAAAAAATAGTCTAAAGGCGTCAAATCGCATGATCTTGGTGGCCAACTTACCGGTCCATTTCTTGAGATTAATTGTTCTCCGAAGTTTTCCCTCAAAATGGCCATAGAATCGCGAGCTGTGTGGCATGTAGCGCCATCTTGTTGAAACCACATGTCAACCAAGTTCAGTTCTTCCATTTTTGGCAACAAAAAGTTGGCCATTTTGAGGGAAAACTTCGGAGAACAATTAATCTCAAGAAATGGACCGGTAAGTTGGCCACCAAGATCATGCGATTTGACGCCTTTAGACTATTTTTTGTGGGGCTACGTCAAGTCTAAAGTCTAATGACGTTAGACTGTAATGACGTTACAAAATCGCTTTTCAAAGACTTTATTTGTACTTGTACAACCTTGCTAGCATTTGTGGTGGCTTGATTGATGCCACTTATGTGTATGGTGGCTTGGTATGGTAAAAAATGGTAACTTCAGTATTTTAGTAAGTTCTGTCGTTATGAGGTTGGTCTGCGAACCCGGGTCTAGTAAAGCGCGACAAACTACTTGTTTTCCGTCTCGGTCCTGAATGTAAATTTGTGCTGTTGAAAGCATAACACTTGACTCTACTCTTGGAATGCAAAGTAAATTTACAGGTGGCTCCTCCTCTGAAGAAACCATAGAATTTGGTTTTTCTGTTATGCCTGCGTTACTATTTACTTCTCTGTGTAGCAACGTACTATGACGTCTATTACATTTCCTGCAACTTGAACTTTTGCAATTTTGCGCAAAATGACCTGAGCCAAGACAGTTTAAGCAAAGCTTATTTTTGATAACTGCCTGCTTTCTTTCATCTAAGGAAAGCTTTAAAAATTTCTCACATCGATTGACTGTATGAGACCCGGAACAAAAATTGCATGAATATGCAGTGGTTACTAACGAAACGCTTTTTTCATACCTTTTGCTACTTTTCTTTTCGATTTTTTGCGCTTGCTTTGCAGTTTGCAATTTTGGATTGTTTTGCGAAAGCATTCGCAAGGTGTGACAACGATCGTTTAAAAATTTTATAAAATCGGCTAACTTAGGCATATTAGTCTCATTTTGTTCCCTAATCATATTTTGTCAATCACGCTGTTCTACGTAATCGAGTTGCTTCTTCGCTAAGTGAATTATTGATGTATCCCAATGAGAAACGGGTTGCTGAAGTGTGCCTAATGCAGACACATGTGTTTGAATGTGCCAAATCAACCTCCTCATAGATTCAGCCTTATCATCCTTATGAATTTGAGGAAACTTAAATAATTCTTCCAAATGATTTTCTATAATCATAATTTTATTGTCATAGGTGTCTTTAAGCAACTTCCAAGCATTCGCGTAGTTTTCAGTCGAAATAGTGAAACCTTCAATCACTTTTCTAGCTTCTCCGTGCAACACACCAATAAGATATTGATGTTTCTGCATAGCCGGAATATCTGGATCTGAATCGATAGTTGTCTCAAAACTGTTTTTAAACACCATCCATTTTGTGTACTCCCCATCAAACTCAAGTAGTTTAATATCCGGCAACTTTGCTTTGTAGTGCAGCTCTTGGTGCACTACGTTAGGTGTTACTGCTGCTGTCCTGTACTGCATCCCCTGCTCCACCCTATCAATGCACTCCTGTGCAATAGCAGCAGCTGAAAAATATTTGATTTCAAATATTTCCAACTCTTTTTCACAATCATCAAAAAACTGTTCTGCTCCATCATCCTCCGGCTGTTTGATCTCATAGATCTACTGTTGCAAGAATTCAAAATTCTGCAAATATTCATCGAGCTTTCTTAACCTCACTTTTGCTTCAGCAACTGTCGTTTCTGGATGATTTTCTAAGTGATTATGTATACGGGTAACTTGAGCTTTACAATTTCCTCGTTTCTGTTTGAATGTTTCGATGCTCGACATATTTTTATTGGATATTGCATATAAGGAAGGAATAAATTTAATGAAGGAAAACGACTCACTTACCTAATCTCTTTTTCACTGGGAGCCCTGGTGCTCCGCTGCTGATTCTTCCTGCGATGCGCTGAATACTTTTCTATGCGTTGACTTTTTAGCGCAAAGATAACTTCGCTGCTTGTATGTGCAAATTCTGCTTGCTAAGATTGCTGAATCCAATTTGTCCCTTAAGCCCCACGTTGGGCGCCAAATGTTGCTGGTGCGACTTATAAATTAATAATTCAGTAATTTTAATGTTTTTCTTAAGTTTTATTTAATTTAAGTGTTTAAATGTTGCCTTTGGCGCTGTTCGTTCTTTTTCTTTCGCCATGCAACAATGTTGCCAAGTTTTTTTTTAAAGATTTATTTATTCAAATAATACAGTGTTGCCAGTGTATGACATTAACACTAATTTAGAACTTAATTAACTAAAAACTTTTTTGAAGAACAGGATATTCCGTTCATTGATCTATTAGAAGCCTTAGAATTTAGCGAAATTAAAATCGCATTAAACTATTCCACTATTTTATATATTACCACGCACAAAGAAAATAAATTGTGAAAAATATCTGATAAAATCAGTAAAGAAAGGAAATATTAGCATTAAACTACCATTTAAGAATATAATAACGTGCAACAAAGAAATATTAGGAATTAAGAATGAATGTAGAACTATTAATAATATATCAATATGAAAGAACTCAAATATTGTAAATATAACCGATTCAGACTGTATTCCAAAATTGATAAAAAGTCAACCATCAATATGCACAACGATTAACAACCAGCATCTGCCATTGGTAGAAGAAATAACGCCCAACTTACTGCTACTCAACAACCATGACGGAAAAATTCTAGTGGATAATATAATAACAAGAATTCAACAATAGTCATCCAAAACCAGACATACTGGACCAAAGAAATTTCTGCTGTCAAACTACTACCAGCAATAGCTCAGTCCAATAACATAACAAACATCTTTCAAGAAGTTTTGTCTTTAGAAATGCTAAAAGAATTGCCTACGACAAATACAGAGGAAATTTCAACAATAAAGCATAGATACGGAACGAGCCTAAAAGTTAATTTCATCATGGTCATATTGGTTACCAGCCTAATGGTCTACAGGACTTCTGTTACGAGAAATAAGAAATTCAAAGTTACCATTCTGGGAGATAAGAATCCATGCAAAGATACGGGTTCCAGTGTTATTTTTCGCGACAGCGAGGACGCCGCCAAATTTAAGGTGGAATGCAAAGTGCGACTCAGTTTTTCAGCTGAACTCGAGTTGTACTCGAGTTACATCCGCTCCCACCAAATGTGCTGACCAAGCGTCTGGCTTGCGCAATCGGCCAAATGCAGCAACTAGCCAAGTGCAAGCAGCGCTGCACACACCCATACAAACACAGTCTGGATTAAAAAATAAGTTTTTTTATGTTAAGGAAAATTTTGTAATTTAGTTTCAGTTCTGTTATCACTTAATAAAGAGCTAACGCTCCTAAAAAATATTTTTTTTTAGTTTTAGAAATAAAAAACTGATTAATTTATACATGCGTAGGACGGAGTATAAGGCCGTGTTCTGAAAATATTCTTCTACTTGAAACAAGTAGCGGTTTCTCCGATACATTTTGGTTGTCGCAGTGTTACTAAAGAAAAATTATTTATACCTCAACAAACATAATTGTTACTTAAGTCACTAGATAAAACCAATGTACTTGCTGTTAATTATTACTTGCCTTATAACTGGCCCCATTAATGGCCTTATTTTGTAAAACTCACGCATGACATCAGTTGGAGTTTTTTCCCACACAATTCCGTGCTCATATGAAGCAAAAAAATCTTTATCTCACTGAAATTTTCTTATGAAATTAGACAAAAACCCCCAAATGTGGTGATAGCATGCGTTTTGCGAAATAAGGCCATTAATTACACAACATTTTTTAAAGAAATCAGTTTGATATAAATATATAACTTCTTTATTATAAAGAAAACTGTTTTTAAATCGAAACCATACCTTTTTTTTACTAACCCCAAGTGTCTTTTCAGTCACCATGGGTAAGTTTATATATAAAACAAGAATTTTTACATCAACTCCATGTTTTCAAATGTGAAGAGGTGCTATATTAACATCAAAAATTTTCATTTAACCTGATGATCCTGTTTTTTTAAAGATACGACATTTTAAAGATGATAAGATTGTCTTTTCATATTAACAAAATTCTTGTTGAATTCTCAACTATTAAAATTTTGTATTTAACAAGACCTATCTTGTTACATTAACGAGTTATCTTGATGGAGAGAATTTTCTTTAATGTTACAACAGTTTTTTGGGTGTGTGCATTGAAAACTTCAGTATGCATTCGATCTCTTTTTTGTTTTTTTTTTTATCAGTTGGAAACTAAAATTTTAATATAGCTTTAGCCCCTTTTTATTATATATGTGGAAGCAATTAACAGCAATGTAATTGCTTTTTAATTAAAAATTAATATGATCTCAAGCGCACCTTTTGTTACGAGATTTTTAATATGTTTAATAACAAATATTTAAAAAAAAGTTCTTGTTTTTCCTTAAAAAAAACTTGTTCTATATAGTAAGAGAAGTATACTATATATTAAATGCATATTATATTTGAATTTTCTTTTTATATAATATTCAGTTTTATAAACACTTGCAAAAAAAAAAAATTTTAAATTTTTGACAATTTTGGTCCAAATTAATACAGATTGAAAATTATACTTACTTCAAAAATCTTCTAACTCAGCTTTAAAATTAATTCTTTAAGAATATCTTAATATTTTTTATTAAAAATCTCTTAAAAAAGTCGGTTTTCAGTTTCCGAGAAAACCGAAATTGATATAACCGGTTATCCGAAACGGAGGTTTCTTTAAGAAAGTGCCCATCCCTTCTTTGGAGAGTTGTAAAAAAAGTGTACCTGTCAGAATTTAGTATATGTTAAAGCAAAAGATATAAGAGTAAATTTAATAAAAGTAAGCTTTATTATCTTTTAAGCAAAAGCAAATTGGTAAAAATCGTGTTATTAGTTTCCCGCTTAACGAACCTTTTGGGGCTTATGTAAGAAATATGCTTTTATAAAAAATTGCATACACACCCTACACACCCTACTATTAATAAAAGAAATTATGTGAGTGTAATTTTTTAGAAATATATGTTTGCTCATATAAACAAATAAAGAAATGTAATTTTATATTTATACATAAATTCATTACAATCTTGATGTGCATTTACATAAAATATGAACACTATTTGAACACAATTCAGCTTTGGTAACACTTTTGCTCTCATCTATAATTTTGATCTTTTCCTTTATTGACTGCGTTCTCCTTTTATTTCCAAACATGATGTAAATGAAAATTGAAAAATAAGATAATTAATGCAAATAATGTTAATAATATACCACACACACAAAATCAATCATTAAACAACTCTAATAACGAACATAATCAAAACAATAACAACTGTGATCCACTAAAATCGTTTTATAAGCAACACAATATTTTAAACATAAAAAACTTATACAAATTAACAATAATAAATTAATTTCATAATGAAAATTTTTTGGAACCAATGGATCATCGGTACTACACAAGAAGACGGGCAGAAGGCAGATTCAAAACTCCGAAATTCAACAATAAACACGGAAAAGCACCTTGAATGTTCAACTAGAAAGCACCTACAACTCAATGCCAGCAGAAATAATGAATATTTCTAATAAGTTTAAACATAAAACTTTGTTTAAATTTGGTAAAGTCGCAATGAAGCGAACAATAATATGTACAAAAATGTAGAAGATTATATTAAGTATAAAATTGAAATTAAAATGTATGAATTTATTTCTGCATATTTCATAGCCTTGCATACAAGCCTTAGGCTTCGCGGGGGAACTTAGCAATTGTAATTAATATTTATTTTTTTATTTATATTTCAATAAATAAAAAAAAAAAAGAAAAAAAAATATCGTTTAAGCTTTGAAAAACAGTGAAAATTATTTTACTTACATTTTTTCACACCTGACCACTTACTGCCGTAACTTAAACATATTTTTTGTATGTGTGGAAATACAAGACCATAGTTGCCATGCCACAAAAAAAAGCATCACAACGTTACCAACTTTTTTATTTTTCTATACTGGTATTTTTGTATGAATTTTTCCAAATGGTTCACACATTTGCAACATAATAAGCGGGTCGATTTCTTAAGCGGGAAATACTTTAATCGAAAATTTTCCTGTATATTGGTTATGGAGATTTTTTTTGACCTAGTTTTGTTAAGTTATAGGAGGGAAAATCCATTAACCGGGGGGCTTATATCCAGAAATTACTGTGAACCAAAATTCATGTTTTTAAGAGCGGAATCAGAAATCAGCGTGTCCCGGAAACTTATCGAAAAAGTTGAAAAATTAAACGGTGGTCACTATATATTTGAGTGAGCAATAGGCAAGGGGGCGTGGACGCTCACATAAGCTTAATTTATAATCTCGAATTGCTTTGAATCTAAATAAATAGTTGGAAAAGTATGTTATCATTAGTTGATAGGTGTAAATATGAAATGGCGTTAATTTAAAATGTGTATATAACAAGTTGTTTTATGCGTGATTTCGTTGATATCTTGAACGTGACAACGTTACGTTTTAACACGCAAGTTTCAAAAAAGTTGAAACATGCATTTTTCTTCGACTCTGCACGGATTTGTTATTCAATGAGTATATGTAATTGTTATGATAAATTTAATAACACGCCATTTAAGGTTAATTCTTTGACTTTGACACAAATAAATAAAAAATTAAAGACGACATCAGGACGCGGAGGGAGCAACCTTGGCAACGAAACTGTAAATTTGTTACATGAATAACGTGCTATGTATAGGAGCAACGGTAAAAAATATAAGACATCAGTAAAGGCTGGATCATAGCCCTCATGGCAAAAATAAAGAAAATATTTTTGACGTCATAAGGCCGCACAGAGAGCCTCTACAAGATCGAAAATTTATCAATCATGCAGCGGCGTTGAATTTAATTATTACTCGATAAGTTACTCGATAAGTATGCGTCACGGTAAATATTATAAGACGCAAAGGAAGGAATGAATATATTTTGTTATTTTTCGATGTTGTCATGTTAGGATACAACTATTTCAAAATTAGTGGCATATTTCGTGTTATGACGATTTTCAAAGAGGTAGAGCAATTTCGTTTACATATTGAAATTTTTAAATGTTTTTCCTGACTAATCAGTTTTTTTAAGTTATGACAAGTAATGAAGATATGTAAAAAAAACGATATCTTGTCTTGTCTTAATATTTGGTATTTAAATTACGAGTGTAATTGGTCAGAAATAAAAATCTGTACAAATTTTTATTTTTTTCTAAGACTTTGTTTAGGATTAACATTTTTTTTGGCAAATTTAAATTTCATAGTTTCGAATAGTTTTTCGAAATTTTTTTTTTTTCCCGCTAACAAAAACAGGTAAAATTTAAGATTTATTTACCTTATTATAGTACAATGGTAGAGTGCATTTAAAAAACTAGCAAAAAGGAACACAACATAATAAAAACTTTTTGACTATTCTAAAACCGGTATTACTTCATTAAAATTGAAAAATTGCCGCCAAAAATGAATTTTTGTCCGATTTTAACAAACATTAAATTATTAGAAAGAAGAAAAGATCCAAAGAAGACAAAATTCCGAAAAACAATTCGAGCTGGTTATGTTATATCACCCAGAGAAAAAAAAAGTCGTAAAACCAAAGAAAATGCACTTTGCCACAAAGACTTTTATTGTGCCCAAAGACAAAACATCGTTATCCTCTTAATCTTAAAAATCTTACCTTCGCCTGCCGTGGGGATTTGAACACACACCCACCGATACCACCGATTGAGAAGCAACTACACTACGCATCGTGCCAAACTCCTTCGTTACGCAGATTGATTGATTCAGTATTAATTACAACTGAAGCTATGCTGCAGTCTATCTATTATTAATCTATTAATCAATCTATTAATAGATTTTAGTTGTGTAGCTATCAACAGAATACTGTGACATACTGCATCTGTTCATACAGCATCTGTTAAGATAGCTGCAGTTATGTCAGCAAACAGTAACAATGCTGTTTGGATCAGTAGATAGAGCGATGGACTGGCACCAAAAATTCCAAGTTCAATTCCGCACGGCGGGCAAAGTAATTTTTTTTTCTTTTCTTTTTGATGATGAAATGTAATAAAATTTACTGGTGTGAATATTAAAGTGTGCTTTTTACAATTACAATTCAATGTCTACACTCGCACACGATTTTCACATTCTTAGTATACAGATATGATTTTGAAGAAAACATCCTTTCTTGAAGAATCACTGAAGCTTACCCTCAAAAAAACAAAGAAATGTTGTTGATTTTACATACTTTTTTCAATTCCTTGCTAACAAAGAATTACATCGTTATAGTAAATATTTTATCGTCACGGCAAAGATTGTTTCGTTGATTAAGCTTCAAAGAACTTCAGTCTTTTGTTTCAATGATGCAACACGTGCATAGTTCAAGGAAAAATCATTAAAGCAACGGTTTTTTCATTGTGGTAAAGATATTGTGGTTACAGTTTTACAAAAACTTTTTTTCTTTGATTTTAAGGCGTTCAATTTTCTCGGTGATTAAATTGGCCAGCATATTTTATGTTATAACAAAAATTTATGTATGTAATAATTTTTTCAAATTTTTTGCAATCCAAAAATGACTGATTAAATTGGGGAAAAGACGATCTTATATATCTGCGTATTAACGTAGATACGTATTAACGTTTGAACTAACAAAAAAGGCTATTAGAAGATATTTTATTTGTTTACTGTGAACAGTAAAACTCAAAAACAGCAAAGTCAAACTACAAGTGGAAAGAGTGATTAATGGGTATGCTCAAGAAAATTTTTGGATTTTACTCCTTTAGAATCGATTTCATATATTGCCCGCGGTACGAAAATTTTATGGTGAGGGAAATCGAGCGTTATCTAAAAACTCAAGCGTTACGCAGTCAGCCAACTGCGTTCCAACCAACAAAATACCAACAAAATACATACTCTTAGCAGAGAGAGTTTCAGCAAACTCTATGTTGCTCTCTACTCTACTCTTTTTATGTTCAGCTAGCCACTTACTTACTTAAGTGGCCGTTACAACCCGTGTCCGGGTTTCAAAAGACCTCATCAGCTCTCGCCAGGCGCCTCTGCTTTGCGCGCGCCTTCTCCAATCGGATACACCAAGTGCGGTTAGGGCTGCCTCAGCCTGGTCCATCCATCGGAGGCATCGTCGTTGACCAGCGACGGTCAACCAGCGTTGACCTGCCGACAATATCAATATCATCAGCGTACGCAAGAAGCTGGACACCTTTATAGATAATGGTGCCATTACGATGCACACCAGCCTTTCGTACGATCCCCTCCATGATGATGTTAAAGGGATCGCAAGACAGTGGATCGCCTTGCCTGAAACCTCTTTCGGTATTGAAGGTTTCGGAGAGGTCATTTCCTACCTTGACGGAGCTGCGTGTGTTGCTCAACGTCATTCTGCAAAGTCTAATCAACTTTGCAGGTATACCGAACTCAGACATTGTTGTGTATAGGCAATCCCTTCTCAGGCTATCGAACGCAGCTTTAAAATCGACAATGAGATGGTGTGTGTCAATTTGATTTTCGTGGGTTTTCTCCAGGATTTGTCGTAGCGTGAAAATGTGGTCTATGGTGGACTTTCCAGGTCGAAAGCCACACTGATAAGGTCCAATCAGTGTTTTTGTAATCGGCTTTAATCTTTCACACAGTACGCTTGAGAGAACCTTATATGCGATGGAAATAAGACTGATACCTTTATTAATTGCGCAGATTATTGGGTCTCCTTTCTTAAGTATAGGGCACAGTACGCTGAGATTTCAATCGTCGAGCATGCTTTCTGCTAGCCATATTTTGCTGATGAGCTGATGCATGCGCCTTATCAATTCATCGCCACCGGTTTTAAACAATTCAGCTGACAGGCCGACAGCACCCGCTGCTTTATTGTTTTTGAGTCGTTGGATAGCAACTCGAACCTCTTCATGGCTAGGTGGTGATACTTGCACTCCGTCACCGTTGATTGGTGGCACTGAACTGTGCTCTCCATGGGCGGCATTGGTGGAATCGTCGCCAGTAAGTAAATTGGAGAAATGCCGTCTCCACAATCTCAGCACACACTATGTATCCGTATTCAGATCTCCATTTTCGTCTCTACAGTGGATGCTCCGGGCTTGAAACTTTGGGTTAGCCGCTTCACCTGTTGATAGAATTTTCGTGCATCCTTCTTGCCCTGGTATACCACTAGTTCCTCACGCTCACGCTTTTCCTGCTCTCTTTTCTTGCGTCTGAAAAGGCGCCTCTCTTCCTTCCTCTTTTCGCGGTAGTTTTCTCGCATGGCTCGCTTTGCAGCTGACTGCAGCGTTTTCCTGTGTGTGGCGTTTTTTACTGCTGTCGCGATGCGACACTCCTGATCGTACCATTGGTTCCGAGGTTGCGGGCGCCGGAAACCAATGACTTCTTCAGCGGCAGCGCGCATGGAGTGGGATATATGCGCCCAAAGTCCGCCGGCGTCGTCGGGTCCAGAGGTTGGTTAGTTGAGCTTAACCGAGAGTTGAGCGGAGTAGGCTTCGCCAGTCCGTTGTAATTGCAGCTTAGCGACATCTTGCTTTCGTTGCATTTCTGTGCGTATGTTCTTCGCATTGCATAATCGCATGCGAATCTTGGCTGCAACAAGATAATGGTCGGAGTCAATGTTGATCCCCCGAAATGTACGCACATCTAGAACACTAGAGGCATGCCTTCCGTCGATTACAACATGATCAATTTTGTTTCGCGCTTTTTGATCTGGGGACAGCCAGGTGGCCTTGTGGATGTCGAGGCGCTTAAATCTTGTGCTACTAACTACCATGTTTCGCGCCGCAGCAAAGTCGATCAGTCTTACACCGTTGTTCGTGGAGGTCTCATGAAGACTGAACTGATCGACAATGGGGCCAAAGATGCCTTCCCTTCCGACATTCGCATTGAAATCGCCGAGGACTATTTTCACGTCATGGACCGGAAGGTGGTCGTATACGTCCTCAAGACTAGCGTAGAAAGCGTCTTTGACGGCTTCGTCCTTTTCCTCCGTCGGGGCGTGCGAGCAAATAAGGCTGATGAAGAAAAATTTTGGTTTAGTTTCCATCGGGCAGTAGTAATGTGGCGGGACCCAAACCCTGCGCACATTCCATGTTTAAGGTCTATGGAGCGACCCGCCGCTCAAATTAGCCGTCAAACTGACGGATGCCAGTTTGCCGTTGCCCAGGGAACACCACGTGGAGGTTTGAGTCCACTTGAGACGATTTCGACATGAACAATATGTGTTCATTTGCAACGTAGCCGTTGCTCATACGAGTAGTTTATATTAAAGTGTGCTTTTATTATAAATTGATAAGAATATAAATGCTTGGTTAATTATAAATACAAGTTTTATTTCATTGAAATTAGTTAAAAATTCGTCGAGTTATTTAAATTTTAAGCATTATTTTTTTAAAACACAGCACAAAATCGTTGTTTTTCATGCTGCTTTCCCTAAACTCAGTTTTTCGCAAATTAGATCAAGCAAAACATAATTATTTTAATAATTTTGTAGTGAAGTAGAATACTTCAAATTGAATAAGTCGATGAATTTTCAACCGATTTCAAATAAAAAAAAATTGCTGGATTTAGAATTAGCTAGAATTTTTATTGCTATGACATAACGGGACATTTAATACAGAATATGTAAACAAATTCATTTTAAATAGAAAAAATATGAAAAATTTAAGGATATTTTTAACTGTTTCATCATACAGATGAAGAAATGCGCTTAATACAAATTTTGAAAGAAGTTAATTTAGATTTAGTTTCTGAAAGAACAATGGGAACGACTAGATATGGTGCAACCATTGATGCTATGTTTCATGATAACCCCGAACCTAATATTACACTGTGGAACAAATTCAGGTTAGCAAAAGTAAGGTCGATTCTGAGAGTGAGGGGTGAAAATAGAGGCTAAATTAGAAGACCTGTATCGCGGCGTTTTTTTATATTCGAATTTTTTTTTAATCGACCTTCGAACTGTGCGTTAAATGCCGATTTTCAGCATATTGTTTATATGGTTTTTTCGACTAATTGATATTTTTTCAAACTGTAAAAGCCAAATTATTGCTAGAGACTTGTTGCTTTCTGTGTGTGCTTTCTGTGTATTCTATAATATGCTTCTCAGTTTCTTCAATAAATTTCATTTGAAAAGAAAACAATCATAATGCAAAACTTGCGTTTTCCAGCTTAATATTAATTTACTTCTCATTTTTTATGTACCAATTTTGTTCAGTGTTGGTTTTGAAGAAACATTGAAAAAGAAATTATAAAAATATGGAAAAAAATATAATTTTGAAATGTTAGTTATGAAAGTTTTAAGTAAAAAATAAAATAAATTAAATTAATGATTTGGCCAGTTTCCGTTTAGCAGGCGGCTGTGGATCAACATCACTGCTCTCTCTAATATCTTGGTCATCGTCATCATCATCAGAAAGGTGGATAATTTCGTCCAACAGATATTCTGGAATTTCATCTTTGTCTTCCCCTTATTCCTTTTTCTCCTCGTCTTCCTCTTCTTCAAAGGTGTTTTTATACCACCAACAAATTTCAGCGAGTATTGCATTTATTTAATTGTTTTGGGATTTTTAACGCAAATTATCGACTAAGACCATTTTCTTTTCAAATGAAATTTATTGAAGAAACTGAGAAGCATATTATAGATCAAAGAGAAAGCAAAAAAGATTTAGTTTTGTGGAAAATATTTTCATTTCAATAAATATAAAGCATGAAAAAAAAAATAGTTTTTCCAACATTTTGCTTCATAAGCACCACAAAAATTTTCTAAATCAATTAAACAATTGTAATTATTGCATAGGTCTCTAGTAATAATTTGGCCTTTACAGATTGAAAAAATATCATTTAGTCGACGAGTTATAGCCAAAAAACCATATAAACAATATGCTGAAAATCGGCATTTGACTGCAAAGTTCGAAGGTCGATTAAAAAAAATTCGAACTAACATAAACAATCGCCGCGATACAGGTCTTCTAATTTAGCCTCTCTTTTTACCACTCACTCTCAGAATCGACCTAACTTTTGCTAACCTGAATTTGTTCCACAGTGTTACAATATTTAATAATGACGTTACTATTCATGAATTTCATCAATTTACCTCATAATGAATTTATGTAATAAATATATTTTAAAATTTGAAAAGTATACAATCCTTTTACTAATATAAGAGATGCCTTTATTAACCTTATTAACCCCCTTTACCTTTAATATACATCTCAAATTCCAAGGAAATCGATCTACTCCAGTCGCGCGTCGGAGCTGACACGCACACTTATTTTTTTGTATACTCGTATAAGAGTAAGAGTATCAACTCATCAGTTATTTTGTGTGAATTTAAAAGTGCGTACAAATTAAGCACAAAAATACATTGAAATTTGGGTAGTGAAAATATTTATTAATAAACGAAAAAAACGAAATGGCCATTTCAGCCCTTGAAAGGACTTTGACCGAGCTTCCTATGACCAATTGTGTTGTGTTTTGAAATGTTTGAACACAAATGGTCGAGAACGGCTTATGTTCTCAAGAAGCTTTTCATGACAGTTCATACTCTCTAAGGTTTGCCATTGTCTGCAGAGAGGTGACGGCCGAACAGAAATATTAATTCAATTGAAAAAACTTTCTGTCAGGTGGGATTCGAACCAGGGTTCTCTGGTGTATGGGCCACACACTCTACCCACTGCATCACTTCCACCACGTTTATTAATAGCATTACAAGTTAAATTTGGATTTTATAGAAGACATAAAAGTAGTACATGTATTGGTATTGTAGTGAGTTCGGCAGCACTGGTCAGCGTCTTTATTGATTAGAGAAAACGTCCGTGGCGAAGCCTCGAACTACGGGGTCCTGCTAGTTTCGTACATATTAAAAATACTGTCATCGAAAGATAGAAATCTGCCAATGTGACAACCATCAACTCCACCATTTCCATTAGTGCAGACACAAAAAGTGTCTCAAACCAGGGACTCAAACCATAGGTTGGTTAATTTAGTTATTTTTGCTCTGGTTTTGTTTCTACTCGCTGCAAAATCAATTGAACTAAAATTAACTAAAAGAACGTGAAACACTGAACTAGTTCATATAGTTCATTAGTGGGAATTGTTCAATTGAACTAGTTCGTTCATGAACTACCCAAGCCTAACTCCTACCATGTTCAATATATCTTGGAGCAGTCGGAGCCAGCATTACCAGTTGGACGATGGCATCGTCTTTTTGACTATTTGAGACCAAATTTTGGCCAAAGGTACGTTTTGCTGTCCAAAAACAACATGTTTTGTTAACTTACTTGACACAAAACCAACGTTGTTGTAGTTTTTCAGAGATTCACAATTCCGACGAGCTGAGTTCAAAAGGTACGATATGAAAATTTTTTGATGGCAATACTGTTACTTACTATTTTCGAAATGCTGTAAAAGACTATCTCTTTCTACTATTTTATTATATTTTCTGGTATTTTTTCTATTAGTCGTAAAAATTCCACTTTACGACTAACTTTTTCTTTCCAACCTCCAAGTAGTTATCAGCCGTCTTCCGAATAAAAAAAATGCTTTCGCATTTATAAGGGGCACCCCTGAGTGTTGGTTGAATATAAAAAAAATCTTCT
Organism: Coremacera marginata; assembly: GCA_914767935.1. Lineage (NCBI taxonomy): Eukaryota > Metazoa > Arthropoda > Insecta > Diptera > Sciomyzidae > Coremacera > Coremacera marginata. The sequence goes on from OU612043.1 coordinate 102,665,992, forward strand.
CTTAGCAAAAATGTATGTTACGACTGCGCAGTCTACGACTGTTATGACTGCGACAACAACTGCAACGACTGCTACAGCAATAGCCGACAATCGACTGCGACAGCCCTTCGTGAACTGTTCGACCATTGAATTTTAAGCGTGAAAGAGAATATGATGTAGCTTTAATGATTCCATGTGATTTCATGATTAAACAGCTAGAAAGGGTAGAAGAGTGGTTGTAAATGATGTCATGTAAGACTGGTTCCCATGCAAGAAGGCAGTGCCCAGACACTGGAATCCAGATTGGATACTGAGTTGGTGAGTATAATAGTATAGCTAGCACGAGCTCTACGTCATACCGCCACGAACCGTCAACAAGCAGCGGGATGACGAGCTGCCACGAACCGTCATATCTCTTAGCCGCTGACAAGCATCGGAATGACGAATTTGTCGTCATGCTGCCGCGAACCGGTTGTCGTTTGCCTTATCAGCTGTTCAGTTTGTAGCATGCTACGACAAAAAATATGTCCACAATTGCGTTGGTCACATCAGAGAACTCTTGTTTAACAATTTTTACGATTTAACAAATATTATTAATTTCGAACACTTATTTCGCTACCGACTATGTTTGAAGTATTGATTTGAAATACTCCATCCTAAAAAAAAAAAACATTAATCATTGAAGAGCCTCAAATTAAAGTTAATTCAACTTGCGCTACAACTACAGCTACGAGCCAGAGACGTACTACGCATTGCACTTAGTACATTTCAACTTTTGATACTTCACAGTATCGATACTTTTGCTTTCGATACGAGTACTTTTTCGATACTTTGGATCTATTCGATATTTGACAACATCGATACTTTTTACCTAGTATCGAAACAAAATGTACATCATTATACAAAGAAACAAAAGAAGTAACAGATATGAAAAAAGAAGCGCCTAAGAAGTAACAGATATGAGACATTTTTCAAGTCAAGCGATACAAATTCTTCAATCGAGAGTTAATAAATTTTAATTTATATTTTTTATGTTAGTCCCACCCTTAAAGGTCAATGTTTGCAGAAGGTGTGAAACACGCAAAACCGATAAAGTTTTGACAAAAAACACACAAAGCTTGCAGCGTTTAATGTGTCGAGCTTTATTAAATTTAAAATAAATATAAGTTTATTACTCCAGGAAAAATAAAAAAATTCATAATTTTCAGAAATTTTTATTTCAATTTATTAAATATAACATTGAAATTAATTTATTTCTAATATAAAAATGAAGAAGAACAACAAATTCAATCACCAAATATATATCAAACAAAAACTGTATTTTTTTAGTAATGAACAATTTTTTTTGCACGTCAATTTTAAGGTTTTTACATTTTTGACTTTTTTTCATCTTTGACGACTTACAGTTTTTGACATTTTATTTTTGACACTTATTAATGAAATATTCTTTTCTTACCATTTAGTTTCGTTCATTTTGTAAAAATAACAGAGAAATCAACAATTACCTCTGGTTAATTCTATTTTAATCAATTAAAAATTAGCAATTTTCTTTTCGAGAGTGTAAGTTCTTTATACAATCATGCAAAAAAGTACGAAAAAAGTATTCGATATTTGTGGTATCGATACTTTTCCTTCAATATTTTGTGGAAATACTTTTCTTTCGATACGAAAAAAGTAGGTATCGATCCTTTTTCTTTCGATATTGTGTCCCTAGGCTGCAGTGACCGCAAAATTTATATTTGGAATTATACCTAGATCGACTATAATTTCATATATTATAGAAAATTATGTTGACTTTTTTTATGCAATCTAAGCTTATTGGACCAAAAACCTTTAAGAAAGCATTTGTTTAAATGGTTTTATTTTTAATTTTTAAAAGCTGTATAATGCAAAAAAAATTATCCCCGAAATTTAGCACATTATGGGGTATTTCACGTAAAGCGGATGACTAAAAAGTTTGCCCATTCTATTTTATTGTTATCTTGGTATATAAGACATGTAAAATCTCAAACTTGGCACAAAAATTCTTTTCCAAATTACAGGTTTCGAAAAATCGCCTAAAATCTAAATATCCTTTTTTTTCGAAAAAGGAGGATTAAAAAATTTTCCACCGTCCAATTCTATGGGGATCATGTTCAATCATGTTACCAAATTCTCATAAGAAATATTAACAATTACAGTTTATCAAACTTTGGCCTTTTTCAAATTATTTTTTACTATGTTAAAATATTAAAAAATAAATTAGAAGTTAAAATTTATTTTTAATTTTTTAATTTGCAAATAGTTTAAATTTAAATCCACGACTGATTAAATTCTTAAATATCCAAGAAAAAGTTACTATACAATAAAAATTTATCCAGCTGAGGAGCATTGTTTTCAGAGAAATACTTATTTTGATGCGATAACTTAAATAATATATTGGGTAATTAATAAGATATTGGTGCTATGCAAAAATCTGTTTTTCGAATAACGGCTTTTGAAAAATAATCTGAGATTTAAATATGACTTTTATCGGAATCGATTACTCGCTTAAACAATTTTAATAAAAAAAAAAAAATATACAGCAATTGTTATTGGAATTGAATGATTTTGTCAGTCATGATATCAATTTTTTATGAGGAAATGGAACAGTTTAATTTCTAAAGATTTTAAAATATTTTCTTTTGAATATAATTTCAACTGTCGAAATTGTTGTCGAGAGCAGTAATATTTTGGCCTTTAATGATAACTCGAACAAGGGCTCAGACATGTCCAAATACTTGTACACAAGTTGGGGATCAATAAAAGCGTAAGATAGCCAAAAAGAAACCAAATCTAAAGACTAAAATTTTTTTGTTCTCCCGTTTATATAAAATGTCCCGTAAAAGTTGCGAATCAAGCTTCAAGATGTGAACTTTTTTAAAAAAAGTCTTAATTTTTCAGAACTAGTACTTTAATTTTTTTTTTTAATATTAATAAACTGCAAGAAATCTTACCTATCTTTATCTTTCAAACTAATATTGTTGTATTAGTAAAATTTTGTCATAGAAATTTCTACTTTTTTTCGAATAATTTTCGAAATTATACATATTCTCAATTTGGGCTATTTTTCAAAAAACCATAGGCAAGATAGTACTCAAAACTAATTTGATAAAAAAATTCAATAAACTCTTGTCATCTCTAATGGTAATTTTTAAACGGGCTTATTCACGAGTAGTCTCAAGAAAAAACGGATTTGTTAAGAAAAATGTAAATATTTTTACTGGTATCCACTTGTATATTTTTTTATCAAACCCAGGTAAATCCTGGCTACGGGTCTGGTAGGTTTTAACAAAATTTCAAGCAAAATGCACTAAAATTCATTGAAAATGAGCCAATATATTTCGAGTTATCTATCGAACCATTTTGAAAAAACTAGTTTCGAGGAAATCGCGTTTAAAGCTTTTGTTTTTCGAAATTTTGCAAGTTTTTTTAATGTTATCGGTTGATAAACTTACTATTCTTTAATCTGCAATACCTTAAGTGAAAACGAATCAAGGATAATTCGAGTACAATGAAAATATTGGAAGTGGGAGATAATATATGTAGTATGATGTAATAATCACGTGGAAATCGGGGAGCTACGGTGCATGCAACTCGGAAAAGGCTACAGCAAAGGTGCACGGTCACAGCATACGTCCGCTACACTGCCAAATGCAATGCGGTCAGCAGGTAAACATTTCAACGATCCGCGACTTCCACGTGATTGTTCAAGCTGCCTTTGAAGCCGTCATATTTTTTTTCTCTTCCAATCCAATTGTTCATGGCGAATTGCCCTTGATTCATAGTGAAATTAATTGATTGCAAAAAAACAAAATGTTTTTATTTCATTTACATTTGTGTTTTCTGAGACGTTATGTAATGACAGTAACAATTTTTGCTCCATTTATGTATTTTGCCACCAATTACAAATTTCTTACTTTTTGTAAACAAAAGCAGCTGACGTCTAGTTTTGTAATTAAAATTGAAATAAAAATTTCAGACACGTTTCATTTTTTAAAATTTAGTTATAGGCATAAACGTTGCAGTATTGCATATTTCTTCCAATCATTTCTTTACTTAATCCGTTAAAGCCCAGAAGGACACTTTTTGGTTGAAACTTTCAGCAGAAAAATTTGATCGCAAAGTCAAAAAATATTTTAGAATAATACCTATAAAACTCCCTTCCTTTTTAGGCCGCTATTGTAAGAGAAAGAACAATCGTAGTCAAAGTATTAGCTAGATTTGGAAAATAAAAACAGTCACCACCTTTAATTGTGTTCCCGACTCCAAGAAAAAGTGCTTAAAACTGTTCAAAATCACCGAAAAAAACTGATAGTTTTTGAATTGTCAGAGATTTTAATTGTTTTTAACTGTTGAGATTTTTCAACAATTGCATCGTGTAAAGCACCATCAAAAATAGTAGTAAAAGAAATAGTTACAATTGTCAAATTCCTCAAAAATTACTCACAGCCATTGTAAATTTCTCACGTTTTGAGGAATTCCTCACAAAGTGGCAACATTGACGATGACGGAGGAAGTACCAACACCTAGCCATGAAGAGGTTCGAGTTGCTTTCCAACGACTCAAAAACAATAAAGCAGCGGGTGCTGACGGCCTGTCAGCTGAATTGTTTAAAACCGGCGGCGTTGATTACACTTTGCAGAATGACGTTGAGCAACACAACACGCGCAGCTCCGTCAAGGTAGGAAATGACTTCTCCGAAAATCAAAGAAAATCAAAGACCTAAGTCTTTGGTTTAAAGTATATTTTTTTGGAATCTAACAGTCTGCGTTATTGAAGTAAGGAATAAAAATCTTTGTGCCAAAGTACATTTTTTTACTTTTACTTTTCCATGCTTTTTTAAAGACGTACGTCTTTGCCACAAGAATTAAAGTTTTTGATTTAAAGTATATTGTTTTTGGAAATCTAACAGTCTTTGTGTCTTTGACGTAACGATGTCTTGTCTTTGGGCACAATCAAACCAATAAAAGTCATTGTGGCAAAGTGCATTTTATTTGGCTTTACGATTTTTTTCCCCTGGGTGCATTTAATAAGGCCACGTTGCATCGCGTAACGCGAACATAATTGGACCATTATGTTCAGTATAATTTGAAAATTTATCATGTTAAGGTGTATACCGGAACAAAGTTCACAAATCATGGAAATTTATGTTCAAAATTCGCGTTTTGTGCGAGAAACTTAGAGAGCACTTCGCACACATCACGGTGTGCATAATCGTCCATCTGAGGAGTCTATTCGTAAAACAATGAATCGATTTATGTCTACGTTTACTCTTATGGACAATATTTATCCAATACGAGCCTATACTGCGCGTACCGAAGAAGCCATCACCGCTGTAGATGTGTGTGTGTGTGTTATTGTAAATGATAAGCGCTACAGGCAAATGATTCGCAACTTTTTGGTTCCCCACGTCAATATCAATCGTCTAAGTGCTAAATGGTTCCAGCAGAACGATGCAACAAGCCATACAGTGCGTGAAACCATCACTTTACTGGGACGAACATTTGGTGACCGAATCATATCAAAAAATTGGCTTGTCAATTGGACATCGGGGTCTTATGATTTTACTCGATTAGATTAATTTTTTTGGGAGTTCATCAAGACACAAACCTATGCTGATAAGCCAACTACGACTGACCAGTTGGAAACCAACATTCGGCGCGTTATTAGCGTTATTAGCGAGATAAGGAAAGAGTGGGAAAAAGTGGTTCTAAATTGCACCGACAGGATGATCCTTATAAGAAATTTGTAAACTAATTAAGCCAAAATATTGGCCATTTATTAAGTTTTTTGTGCCTTATTTGAAAAAAGTTATTCCTCTTTAACGAGCTTTTTAACGAAGAAATTTAAATTTTTGAGCAGGAAATTGATGTCAACTGAAATTTCGTTTCTCTTTACATCATGGGCATTTTCAATAAGATATTTCTAAGAACAGCGTCAAGTGTGTAAATTCTATGTTATAGTTTGTTCTAAACATGTTAAATTAAATAAATAAACCAAAAAGGATAAGCGAATACCAACAAAGAAAGGCCAATGAAATGCAATCCAAAGAATTAAAAGAACTTGATCAATGATCAATGTTTCAATTCGTCAACAAATCTAGAAACAATGCAGCGCACAGAGGGCGAAACGGCCAATCTAGTGGCGTTAAATTCAGTTTTTGATGTATTGAAATGAGTATTTTTTTTTTATTTTCGATCACCAATATCCTATTGAGTTTATCGATATTTTTTGTTTTGTTTTAACTTACAGATTCGCACAGCCGTGAGCTTTCAAACATTGCATATATGCCAACAGGTACATCAACAAATTTTTCCGTCATTTCACATAGTGTAGTAAGAGCTTTGTGAACAATAAATTCATTTTTATATTTGCCAAGTAAAGGGAATTTTTTAAAGTTTGGGCTATTTATATTATTGAAAAAAGTGTCTGTGGGTTGTGTTTTCTATGTTGTTGTTACAAATATCGGTTGCAATTAGCCTTCGTGGTGTCTTCTATTGTATGTCACGCCGTGAACTTTCGGAGAGCAGATCTTTTGATATCCTTTCACTATGGATGTGAAATTGCCACAATCTTGCGCCACTTTCCACCATTTTTTTTTTATTTCATTTTGTTGATACGATGTCAAAAGCTAAAAATCTTCTTTTAGACGATGAACTGCAGCCTCGAGGTTCATACATTTATAGCTCAGATTCTGAATAATATTTTTAAACATTGTTTATTATTATTAATTACTACAATAACATAAAAAAATAGTTAAAAGTAAAAAGATACAAATAAACACAGGTGCGTCGTTGGACACACAAGAGAAGTGAAGCTTTTTCGCTGTTTCATAGATTTGATAACTTTTTAATTCAAAATAACATGAAATAAATTAAATAATATATTAAAGAACACAGACAAAATAAAATTTAACAAACATTTTAGATACCTTGCCGATGTAATGCATGCGTTAGTTAATTCCATATTAAGGGGAGATTCTAGTAGAAATCGACGGAAAATTTTTGTTTTTTGCTTTATTTTCATCCTTAGGTTCTTGAAAATATGTAGTCAAAAGGATATTTCCCTATCTAAATTATTTTACGGATCATAGCGTATTCTACGAGAGAGTGCCGAAAAACAAATATAAATGCACGTCCCTCCAAGCCGCTCCGAGCGCGCATTATATCTGTTTTTCGGCCGACGCACTCTCTCGTCTAATAAATAAACTCAACTTGTTAAATAAATTGGATAGGGAAATATCTAATTTGACTACCTAAGCGGTGTATCTAGTACAGGTACTAAGTTTGTGACTGTCTCAACAAGTTTCTGTACATTCCTCTCTATTGTGTGCTCGAAACCTGCGTACCCTAGGTCGAATTAGCGCACAGACTACTATATACCAGACAGTGCATCACTCACTCAATGCGGAATTTGCAGAAGCTCGGTGATATGGCGATAAGCACATGGCGAATTGGGACGGACAAGTAACTGCGAAGCAGCGAATTGATGTTGCTAGCGTTGGCTGAAAATGGTTGATAGAGCACAATATCTCTCTCTCTGTGTATCTGTCAACAATGTTGTCGAGAAGCCTTTTTATATATACTTTTCCTAGGAATTCCAAGCCGACGGCTGGCTTGTTTGTTTACTTTTTTTTTGCTGGTTTTTGTTTTTGTCGTTGGCTTGGTTTTTTTTTGCTGCTTTTTGCTATTTGCTTGGGTGGATTTTGTCGATCGTCAAAAATGATATTTTTACGATTTTGTCTATTTTGAAGTTATAGTTAAATCGCTGTAACTTCTTTATTTCTGATTTGATTTAAATCCACCCAAGGACAAAATGTTGGCAAATTGTACCATATTTAAAATGACAAAATTTCTAAATTTTTTATTTATTTTGTACTAAATTTATTCATTTATTTCCTATTTCTTTGTTCTATTTTCTATGTTGAAACTATACTATAATAGAAATAAAATAAAAAAAAATACAAATAAAAAAAGTATATAGTAGCCAGAAAACGGCAGTTTAAGGATTTTTGGAAAAAAAGTCAAGTTGCAACAGCTGTAACTATTATATCCGATTTTCGGTTTTTTTAATTTTTTGCACAAAATAGCTGAAAACTGTTCTTAGTGGATATCTTGTTTGCATTTTTAAAAATGTTAGTTTTTGGATTTTTGAGAATTTTTTTTGTAAAAGAGAAGCCTTTTTTTATATACTTTTCTTTGGAATTCTAAGCCGACGGCTGATTTCCTTGTTTAGTTTTTTTTTTGCTGCTGTTTGTTTACTATTTGTTGGGGTGGATTTCGTGAATAGTCAGAAATGGATATTTTTGGCAATTATGTGAAGGATAAACTTATAGGAAAATCGCTGTAACTTCTTCATTTCTGATTTGATTTAAATCCACCCAAGGACAAAATTTTAGCAAATTTTACCATCTTTTAGCTGAATAAATTTTTAATTTTTTTACTAAATTTATTCATTCATTTTTTGATCTTTCAATTTTTACCCGCTAAAGAAATGAACAATTTTTGTTGTTCAATAATTTTTTCACCGATTTTTTTAAAAAAATCTGCTATTTTTAATTAAAGAAATAATTTTTGGATTTAAGATTTTTACCTGCTAAAGAAATGATGCAAATTTTTCCCATCTTCAAAAATTGTTCCCTTCGATTTCGAACCAATTTCTGATCTATAAAATTTTATCTGCTGAAAATAATACAAACATTTTTCTTCTTCAAATATATCATTAACCGTTGTGTCAACAGCTGTTGGGTTTTATCCACATCGACAGTAGATGTACCCGGGTACTTCATACGTTTTGTATGGCAGATAGTTGCTTTTGATATACAAATATTAACTACTACCTGGATTCTTGTAATTTTCTGGTTTTTTTTTTTTTATTTATTGGAAATATTGTCTAGTTAACAAAACTTTTATCATAATTTGGGAAAAAAAAAATTTGGTACCTAAATAATCCATTTTTACCAAAAATGGGAATTGCCAAAATCCATAAAAATTTAACAATTTCCAAATTCTTTTTTAATCCTTGTAATTTGATCCCTTTTTACCAAGAAAAATAATTAACATTGAATTTTCATTCGCAAAATTCCGTTATATTTGAACTGAAAATCAACCCCTCTTGCTCATAGTGCTATTTTTAGTACCTGCGCAGAATAATTATAACTCATAAAATATTTGTTCAATGTAAACATTTTTTTTTTGGAATGTGTAGGAAAACACGTCTACTAACAGGAACAAAAGGGTATTTGGGAATATCTTGCCTACCTACCCTTGCACAACCAGTTTTGCAGGCAGAAACATGATTTTTTGCGCAGGTTTCGTTTTGAGTAGTTTTGTATGCATAAGTCAGTTTATGTGCGATTTTTGAAGTGTAAAGACCTAAAAATTTATTTTGTGCGGCAAATATATAAAAAGTGAAAATAAAATGGATGGTGCAATTTGTAATAAGCCTGTGTGCGCAGAGCACTCGAAGGATCATCCACAATGCCTCAGATGCTGCTAAAATTCATAAAATATATTTTTTACTTTCATTATAATGATTTTCTATAAATAAATAAACAAATTTCCATAAAATAAACTAAATATTTCCATTTATTTCTATATATTTGTATGAATTTTCATAGAACATCAGCTGTTGACGCTAGGTCATTTTCTAGTAACTGGGTTATATTTTCCAAACGGTTGGTCCAATTGACCTGAAATTTCACACCAATATCAATTACATATTTCCAAGCTATGATACGAAGTTTCATCAAGATTGGACCAGCCGCTTGGAAGATATAGCAATATAAAGTGAACTTTGCCATTTATTTCTATATATTTGTATGAATTTTCATACAAGTACCCGGGTACATCAGCAGTCGACTGAACTGCTGCTCCAATCTTGATGAAACTTTTCCACATGATGCAAAAGTGTATGGTTGAGGATATCATGAAATTTCAGGTCAATCGGACTAACCGTTTGGAAGATACAGGAAAATTAAAGTTGCAAATGTACCCGTGGGCTCTACGATCGACACAACGGTTAATATAGCATATCATAAATTCAATTGGTCTATTTGCCAACCAGGGACATATGCAGCTAGACCAACTACCTTTTATTGTTTTGCTGTACTTACTTTGATGCCACTAAAATATACATGTCAACAGTTCGGTTCTGAAACCTTGCAAAAGATAAGAAAAAGATAGAATTTTTGTTTGTAAATTTTTATTTTTTTTAAATGAAAGAATTTCCTATTCAAATGGAAAAATTAAATTTAATATTTTGACAATTAATATTTTTTTAAATTAATTTGTTATGTTGAAATTTTTTAATTTCTATTTATATTGGAAACATAAAATTTTATATTTTGACAAATAATTTTTTTCAACTGTGAGCTTATATTTTCGACAGTTTTTTTTTATTGCAATTTTTTATTTCTATTACAATTAAAATGTTTTGAAATAGACAGTTTTCTTATATTAAAAATGTTTTAATTCTTATTTCAAATGAAAGAAAGAAAATTAAATTTTATATTTTTATAGTAGTACTAATAGTATAGTTTATAGTAGTAGTATAGAAAAAGCAAGTTCTATTTATGGAATCTAATTTTTTTATATTAAACATTTTTTTAACATTTTCATTTCGACATATATGTATAGATTTTTGAAATGTAATACTATACGTTTAACAAGTTTGACGGTTTTAATTTAATTTTTTATCAAGGAATAAAAAAAAATGTATCATATCTATATAAACCATCTTTACCTGCAGTGCACAGTGTTTGTGTTTGTTTTCGTTTTTTAAAGCATTGGGCCGCTCTTAAAAATTCTTGGGCTTCTTGAAATTGTTACAAAAAAAAATGTTGTTTCAAAAAAATTTAATTAAAACCATCAAACTTGTTAAACGTATAATATTACATTTCAAAAATCTATACATATATGTCGAAATGAAAATGTTAAAAAAATGTTTAATATAAAAAAATTAGATTCCATAAATAGAACTTGCTTTTTCTATACTACTACTATAAACTATACTATTACTACTACTATAAAAATATAAAATTTAATTTTCTTTCTTTCATTTGAAATAAGAATTAAAACATTTTTAATATAAGAAAATTGTCTATTTCAAAACATTTTAATTGTAATAGAAATAAAAAATTGCAATAAAAAAAAACTGTCGAAAATATAAGCTCACAGTTGAAAAAAATTATTTGTCAAAATATAAAATTTTATGTTTCCAATATAAATAGAAATTAAAAAATTTCAACATAACAAATTAATTTAAAAAAATATTAATTGTCAAAATATTAAATTTAATTTTTCCATTTGAATAGGAAATTCTTTCATTTAAAAAAAATAAAAATTTACAAACAAAAATTCTATCTTTTTCTTATCTTTTGCAAGGTTTCAGAACCGAACTGTTGACATGTATATTTTAGTGGCATCAAAGTAAGTACAGCAAAACAATAAAAGGTAGTTGGTCTAGCTGCATATGTCCCTGGTTGGCAACTAGACCAATTGAATTTATGATATGCTATATTAATGACATATTTGAAGAAGAAAAATGTTTGTATTATTTTCAGCAGATAAAATTTTATAGATCAGAAATTGGTTCGAAATCGAAGGGAACAATTTTTGAAGATGGGAAAAATTTGCATCATTTCTTTAGCAGGTAAAAATCTTAAATCCAAAAATTATTTCTTTAATTAAAAATAGCAGATTTTTTTAAAAAAATCGGTGAAAAAATTATTGAACAACAAAAATTGTTCATTTCTTTAGCGGGTAAAAATTGAAAGATCAAAAAATGAATGAATAAATTTAGTAAAAAAATTAAAAATTTATTCAGCTAAAAGATGGTAAAATTTGCTAAAATTTTGTCCTTGGGTGGATTTAAATCAAATCAGAAATGAAGAAGTTACAGCGATTTTCCTATAAGTTTATCCTTCACATAATTGCCAAAAATATCCATTTCTGACTATTCACGAAATCCACCCCAACAAATAGTAAACAAACAGCAGCAAAAAAAAAACTAAACAAGGAAATCAGCCGTCGGCTTAGAATTCCAAAGAAAAGTATATAAAAAAAGGCTTCTCTTTTACAAAAAAAATTCTCAAAAATCCAAAAACTAACATTTTTAAAAATGCAAACAAGATATCCACTAAGAACAGTTTTCAGCTATTTTGTGCAAAAAATTAAAAAAACCGAAAATCGGATATAATAGTTACAGCTGTTGCAACTTGACTTTTTTTCCAAAAATCCTTAAACTGCCGTTTTCTGGCTACTATATACTTTTTTTATTTGTATTTTTTTTTATTTTATTTCTATTATAGTATAGTTTCAACATAGAAAATAGAACAAAGAAATAGGAAATAAATGAATAAATTTAGTACAAAATAAATAAAAAATTTAGAAATTTTGTCATTTTAAATATGGTACAATTTGCCAACATTTTGTCCTTGGGTGGATTTAAATCAAATCAGAAATAAAGAAGTTACAGCGATTTAACTATAACTTCAAAATAGACAAAATCGTAAAAATATCATTTTTGACGATCGACAAAATCCACCCAAGCAAATAGCAAAAAGCAGCAAAAAAAAACCAAGCCAACGACAAAAACAAAAACCAGCAAAAAAAAAGTAAACAAACAAGCCAGCCGTCGGCTTGGAATTCCTAGGAAGTAGGTATGATATGGGGATTCTGGCACAAGGAGCCAAAGGAGCGCTTGCTTATCTCGTTTTTGCGGTTTTGGTGTGTGCTTGCGGTTGTGGTTTAGGTGTGTTCTTGCGGTTGCGGTTTTGGTGTGTGCTTGCGGTTGTGGTTTAGGTGTGTTCTTGCGGTTGCGGTTTTGGTGTGTGCTTGCGGTTGTGGTTTAGGTGTGTTCTTGCGGTTGCGGTTTTGTCCGTCTATGGTTTTGTTTATCTACGCCTCTGCCCCATCCCTCAGTCCCCCACCCCTCAGTACCCCAGTCGCCATCCCTCAGTCACCCGTCCCTCAGTACCCCATCCCTCAGTCCCCCCCCTCCCTCTGGCCCTATCCCTCTGCCCCTGTCCTCCCGACCGTCCGTTTGCGGTTTTTGATAAGCAGTTGTATTAAATTTAAAATGTTTGTTTTTCAATGCTTGCCTTCTGCGGTTTTTTGATAAGCAGTTGGATGTAATATACAAATTCTTGTCCGTTTGCGGTTTTTTGGATAAACAGTTGAATGTAATATACAAATTCTTGTTTGTCAACGCGTGGGAAAATAATGATATGACTTCTGCGGTTTTTTAGATAAGCAGTTTATAAAATACTAAAAACAACATGAAATATTTTTAAATAAATTTTATTAAACATTTAGAATACATATATATGTGTAGTATATTATCACTAATAGGAAGTCCACCGTGGTTCTTTGAAGATAATCGCATATAAATTGTAGAGTTTTCTTATATTTTGATATCGTGACCACAAGCTTGTGCAATTACAAATATTATACGTTTCCTTATCTGAATTTTCTGCAAAACAACAGTCTACCCTATGTAAACCATGTATAGAGTATTTAAAATGAAGATATGACCTCATTTCAGTAATCATGTCCTGAAAAGCTTTAACATGATCGTGGTCTATGAATTTTTCATATTTAATTAAGAAATTTTCTAATTCCAATGAAGAAACCATATTTGATTGTTTCAAGTGAGAGGTATACTATAAACTAATTTTATTTTTTAAACTCTACTTTATTAAAACCACAAACCGCGATAATGTTAATGATTTAGAAATGATTTTTAAAAGTCGCGCTCTAATGGAAAAAACACTATAAAAAGTCAGAAAACTTATAAACATATCACACTCAGTTTTTGAAGTTTTTTGATGTTGAAGCAAACGTTAATAAAGTCGTGAAAAGAAAAATTATAAACACTTAAAATGAGTGAAATATTAAAGGACCTGAACAACATTAAATTGAAGCAAAAAACAGGATTCGCAAAGCATTGTTTAAGGCTGTCTGATGTCCCTCTAAATGAACAAATACGAATTCTGAAAGCGGAACGGAAAACACCATCTTTGGAACGAAAATCATGTTGGAACTGGAAAAAAATGTAATCTTTCTACCACAATGCTACAATGAATTAAAGGATAAAACTCTAGAGGTGATGAACAAAGGATCGTTTACATTTAAAAAATTGATGGTTGGAAACAACAAGAAAATTGATTTTGAGTTTTATATCGCTGATGAAAAACAATAAATTTAAAATGTTGTAAATAAAAAAACAAATTAAATATTTTAATGTTTTTATTTTAAATGTAAAATATTACTACGCTTAAAAATATGAAATTTATTATCAATAAATTGAACAAATCCATATAATGATTTTTTATTACATATAATATTCTTTAGCGTGTCCACTTTTTCATATTTATAAATAATTCCCATCAGTTGCTTTAGGAATTTATCTTCAAAAAACCATTCGATATCGCTTCCAATATCCATTTTAGAGGTAGCTTCATGCATCAAGTCAACAGTTTCATCATTTAACACTTCGTCATTACACCATTGTTGAATTATGTCTTTTAGTCTAGTCACTTCTTCATTAATTTTGAAATTTATTTCAAAAATTGACTGTTTCTGATAACTTTGTCCAGTTATTGTATATACATCACTTCTAAAGAAATTCATAATATTTAAGTCTTCATTTTTAATCCGTTTACTGCAACTAGCGGGTTCAACTTCTTGCTGATTATATTCTTCAACGCTTTTCTGGGCGTCTTTATGCTGTTCTTGTTGTTGTTGTTTTTTAAGGCTTTTTTTACGTTTTATTGATTTTTTTAGTTTTTTTAATGCAGGTTCTTTAATATCATCAATTGGTATTTCTTCATAACATTTTAAAAAATCACTCTCAAAATCGTGGTTTTGTTGGTCTTCTTCATTCTTATTAACATCATCATTATTAGATTCCTCCAACACTTTATCCAAATTTTCATAATATGTTTGAAGATCACTCAAAAAATCCACATCCTTGTCAGCACCCCAAAATGCATCCTTATTCATTTTTAGTTAGTTTTTAGTTGTAAGTAAGGTGACTTTTGATTTTAAACTAATAGGTTCTTTCATTATGATGTAACTATTTATAACGAAAATACTTTTCAGTTCATGTTGTTATTATTTTGCGGTTAATTTTATTTTTATATATGAAACGAACAATTTTTACAGCGATTTAGGTTATATATATTTGTGTAAAGCTGAATAATTTTGTTCGCTTCATCTTCCATGCGAGCAAATGATGAACATCCACAAGTGTCTGGTCCAGATCTACAATTATTATCTGACCACGGGCAGTCTTCAAAATGTTCGCCAAATCGCGAATTTATTTTTCTGAAACTGTTTTTGTATTCTATTTTCGTTTGAATGTTAATAAGCCTATCCTTTTCATCCTCCGGTATGATATGTGAAAATTTTTTTAGAAAATTGTAAATGTCTTTAATTATGAGCATTTTTTTATTAAATTACTGTATTGTCATATGTAGAGTTTGATAATAAGCATCAACATCAATGATTGTTGGTTTTATAGCATAATTTGAACGTTGATATAATTCTTGTCTAGTTTCATTATCATTTTGATTTATTTCATCATTATATTCAAAGCAATATATATTAAGTGTGCGTAATTCATATTTGCTATAGTAGGAACATTTAATACGTATTTCAAATGTTTCATATTTCAAATTAAAGTGACGATGAAAAACTCCTGAACTCTCATAAATGCCACCAATTTGCATTTCTTTCTCTATAAGATTTCTCCTGAAAGCCTCAATTGCATCTTCAACAGAAAATTTCCTAGTAGGAGTTGGAGTATTTCTATGATAACGATCTACATTCTTTTGATAGTCTGAATCATCATCATAAGTAGGTACTCTGTATGGATCTCTCAATGTTGTGGTCGGTGATGGAGTGGTCGTATTAATATTATCATATTTAACATTTTCCAATTGAAGGGTTATGTTTACTTTTATCTGAAGAGAAGTATTCGGGATCTGTATGACAAAACTAACTTGTTTTCCATATTCAATATTGTAAAAAGTTGTAGTATTTTCACGTCGTTCATGTAAATAATTTCCAATTTGATAGCATGTAATGTGACGTATTTGTAATATTACGTAAGCAATAAATATAATGAATAAAAATTTTCTTGAGCTCATGTTTCTATGTTGAATCTTTCCCTAACCACAACTATTTAAGTAATAATCATGTTTAAAGTCTGTATATAGTCTTTTACATCAATGATTCCTACATTTAATGGTTCATAATTTGGATCTTGAATTCGAATTCTTTCAATTTCACCATTGCTTAGAATCATTTCAGTTTCTGTTTCCCGATATTCAAGGCATTTAATGCTCAATCTTCTCTCTTCAAATCTACTATCATAAGTACAACGAATTGGAATATCTACATTTTCATATTCAAGGTTAAAATGTCGATAAAATACTGCCTTAGAATCAATAATTCCACCAATTTCATTTTCTTTAGTAATTAAATCCTTACGAAAGGCTTCTATGGCTTCATCCACACTAAAAAGTCTAGAGGATATTCCTTGAGTTGTACTCTCAAATTTAACAGTTGTTGTTGTTGTTGTTGTTGTTGTTGGTGTTGTTGTTGTAGACAATTCTCTTTCTATCTCAGTACTTGATAGTTCATTAAAATATATTGGTTCCGTTTCTTTCAACAACAATAATGATATATTAATTTTCAAGACATTATTATCAGGTAGAGTTAAATTAAATTCAATACTTTTAGAGTTTTCATTTATAATAGGGATGGAAGTGTTTTCCAATTTCCAAAATGGTACACTGTACACATTTCTTAAAAAGAATATTAATGTTAAAAATATAATAAATTTCATTTTATGTTTTGTTCTTAGAGATATACACGTTCCTAAATTTCAGTATAAAATGATGATAATATCTAATCTGGTTGGTTTTATATATCAAGTTTTTATTTATTTATCATACAGATTATTATATAACATGTATTCATTTAAAAGTAATGCTGATTTTAAAGCACATCGTATTTGACGTTGTTTCCTTGTTTTGTTGTTGTTGTTGTTGTTGTTGTTGTTGAAGTGGTATTGACATTGACATGTTCTTGGATACATATTATACAACATTGATAAGTTAATTTCATCACATTGTGGAATATCTTCGATATTGAAAACATGCTGTTTTAAAAATTCTTCAATCCACTTTTGTTTCTCTGTCCCCTTTACGTATACTTTTTTATTTTTCAATAGAGGTTTTAAATATCTTTGGATGTTTTTAAATGAGTCGCTTCCATAGTCCCATAATAGATTATGATGATTTAATTTTAACCAATTGGATTGACGTTGATCATCTTCACATAAATCCTTGAATTCGAATGGAGCTTTTATGTGGAAACAGTGGAATTCATCTTCACTTAATACAACTGCTATCTCCTTAAAAACAAAACGATTATCGTAGATTTTAAAACCTTGAACATCAACAGTTGCAGACATTGTGTTAAATAAATGGAAATAGTCTTCAGATCACTTATATATAGACCACATGTATGTATTTTTTATTAAATTATTTTTTTAATAGCATTTGTGAGTGGTATATATTCATACATTTTATCGTGAATAAGCATACAATAAGCTGATGTACTTGGAGGAACATTCGCTCGAAATTTTAATTCAATTCTAATATCTATTGGACCTCCTTTTACACTCTCATTTTGATGAGAGACATCTAAAACAATTATTGGTGCAATGTTGACAAAATTTTCTGGTGATAAAAGTGGTTGTGGAGAACGTCCATAGTATCCTTGTTGAAATTTTTGATACATATCATAGAGTAAAGCGAAACGATTATGATCAAATCTAATGTTGAGATCGTCATAGGGATATATATCAGAGTTAAGATGAACTTTTACATCCGATAAGTTACAATGTATGAACTTATTGTTGTTTCTAAATCCTAAAATTATATATCGTGGTCTTTCATTTTCACCTGCTAGTTTGACATTCCATAAAATATTTGTACTTTCTACAAGAGAAGGATTATGATAAACATCCCAACTTCTAAACGATATATTAAGTGGTAGTTTACTATTTATTGTTTTTAACATTTTCAATCGGTAATCATCTGAAAGTTGAATATGTGGTACTTTCCATGTGATATTCAAGAGCTTTAATACAAGATTATCAGTGGTAGTAGTTGAACTCATAACGTTTTTGTCATCTTTAGTTCGCATCAAAATCAGTTCATGTTTACAATTTAAAATTAATTTATCAAAATCTTCAGCAAATCCAAGTAAGGTCTTTAAAGGAACACAAAAATTAAAATGTCCCGTTTTAAGTACAACATTATTTTTTTCAAATGGACACCATCCAGCGTTTTGAAGATTTGTACTTTCGAATTTATTAAGTGATATATAATTTTTCATATCTGACGCAATTCCCAATTGTCTTGTACGATCAATTTCGACCCCATTCATCTCATAACGAATTTCATCAAATAAGTAAGCTATACAATTGTTTAAGAGTTTAACAGTTTTCGAAGTAGAACTATCGCTGTTGGATACAAATCCCTCAATATATAAAACACTCTCACTTAGTAATACATACAAGTCCTGGTTTTGTATTGGTATATGTATTTCATCATTGTTTTTAAATGATTGTAAATATGATGTATAGCTGTGATAATCTTTTTTCACTATACTATCATCGATGAATGGTTTATACAGAACATTAATAACGTCACTCATGTTGTTTTCTTAATTGTAATCCAATGCTTTCTAGAAAATCTTTGTTTGATTTTGTTAGATAAATTCTATGAGAGGATCTTTTAATACTAGGTTTTTTGTTCGAATTTGATTCTTCTTTTGTTGTTGTTGTCGGTAAACTAGTGAATGAGTTGTTATGTAAATGCTTTTTATTAAAAATAATCATTCTTTATGTAGGCCTTAAGTGCAGTCTTATTGATATTTTTTCACCGCGAAAATTAATTAGGTTACCACCTTGGTCTACGACTTTAATAACAAGAGTGCTGATTTGTTTTGTGTTAACTGGTAAATATATAACATTAACTGGTATTTCCGTAATTTTGTATCCTGGACTAACTAGAAGTGAGAACTGATGAATTGTATGTACATTTACTTCATTTATATATGATCCATTGATAATATTACATTCAATTGATATTGTATTTATTTTAGAAATATCTACTGGATTATCAGAATAATTGATAACATCAGGTTTCAATACTCTTTTACTAAATTCTAGTAATGATCCAATTGAACAACTTCTATTGAAGAAAATTGGCTCCTTGGTACTATGAATTTCTGTTTGCAATGTGTTATAGTTTGCTTTTATATCTAGCAATCCGGCGTTATATGATTCATATTCATCAATAATTTTCTCAGATATATCGATGAATTCATAGGATCCTATGGGTATCACAATAGTCTTATCACCAATATGAAACAAATTATTTTCTTCATCCACATTTGGAATAGAATGATAAGAGTCGAAGCTAATTAAACCACAAACATAATCTTGCTTGAGTTCTATAGGTGGAAAATAATTTGCAACAAGTTGTGATGAATTTCCATTTATTGTTAAAGTAAACGACATGTTGTTTCTCAATCATTAAGTAGTTAACTAAAATATTTTTCTTAAACATTATTACATTTATATTAAATCATTTACATCAATCCAAGAATTATGATCTGAAGAGAATCCTAACCATTTTACAAAAGCTCTATTATTTCGTCTTCTTAAAATTTTTTCAACTAAATATGTTTGTGGAAATTTGGTTTTCATTAATTCATATTCATAGAAGCCTCCTTTGACTTCATTTCCTTCTTAATCTTCAAGTATGTATGTAGTAGGATTTGTATTTTGAATAATTTTGATTTTAAATATTTCAGTTGTCCAATTTGGTGTATAACCTTTTTCAAATGTATGTTTATATTTACTTATTCTAACATTATCATTTAACTTAAATTTCGGTTTATGAAAAATTTTTGGATTGTTATAAGCAGTTTTTAGTATAAATTTTTCATTTAAAGAATTTACTTCATTGGGTGTCATCTTAATAGTTCTATGAAATGTGTTATTATATTGATTAACTAGGTTTTTATAGTTATCAATCCATTTGTATGAGCCATTAAAGCTAAACTCTTTCCACATCATCCCCTTTAAAGTTCTATTGAAGCGTTCCACTATCGATGATTTTAATGTTCAAAATGTTGAATAATGATTGATACCTTTCAATGTC
This sequence comes from Coremacera marginata, assembly GCA_914767935.1. NCBI lineage: Eukaryota > Metazoa > Arthropoda > Insecta > Diptera > Sciomyzidae > Coremacera > Coremacera marginata. The sequence goes on from OU612043.1 coordinate 102,686,240, forward strand.
ATTAATCTTTTAAAATGTACATTGTAAAATTCTTTTCCATCATCCGTTTGGAGATGTTTTGGTACACGGTTACTTGTTTTGAAAATATTTTTCATTGCTGTTGTTACATTTTCTCCAGTTTTATTTTTAATAGCCTCCACCCATGCCTTCTTTGAAAATGTGTCAATAACAGTAAGAAGGTAACGATAATTCATATTGACATTACTATATGGAATCATTTCCACTAAATCTGCTTGCCATAAGTCATCAATTCCTTTTATAATTACATGCCGTCTTTTGAAATTTTTTCGTGCTTGTTTATGCAGCTCTTCAACTATGTCTCGTTTATTATTCATTGTCATATATCTCGTTATTGTAAACCTTTTATTTGTGGATATTTTATTTTTAATTTTTTAACATCGTCTACATTAGGCTGATTTTTTCCGACTACATATTTAAACAAGAAGTCTTCAATTGTCTTTAAATAATCATTAACTTCTTCAAAGCTTTCCTTATATACAGATTTTATTCGATTATCAATTGCTGCCTCAATTAAATCTACATCACTTCGAATGTTATCATTCAGAGCAACGTTCAAATCTCTAATTTTATTTTCTAATCTATTTGTTATACTGTTAAGATTCTCCATGACAGTATTTATATCTATTATTTTCTTTTCATAAATGTTTGTTATCTTATTTAGATTCTCAAAGAAAAATATACGTGAAATGGCATCATTATCATCATTTGGTAAACCTAAATTGGTAACTCTTTTCATATGTAAATTTAGGTTTTTATTTTCATCTAAACTCCAACCGATTGTATTTCGTAAAATTGCTTTGATATTTGCTTTGCTATTGTTATCTTTCGATGAAGAATGACCAAATTTATCAATACTTGAATACATTTTAAGCTATATAATTATATTAGCTTCTTTCAGCTCTTCAATGATGGATATTATTTCGTTATTATGGTTATTATGTCCAGCAGTTGATGATGATATAAGTAATCGTAATCGTTCAACTAATTCATTAGGATCATCCCAATATACATAATTCGATTTATTGCTAATGGATTTTAAAACTTTAAGACCTTTTCCATGTATCAATGCGTTTGGTAAATTGAACATCTTTCTTATTATACGTTGATATTTATACGATTTGGTGCCTTTTATTTGATCATTTGAGTTATAATTACGTTTATGAGCATTTGTAGATAATAGAATGTCTTTATAATTTTGTAAATCCCGTTTAGTGAAATGAAGGGGATTTGTATGAAAAACTAATTCAAATAGACCAGGTGTCATCTGCCATTTATATTTTCCAACAGAAATTTTATTTTCATTAGGGATTTTTAAAAGTTCTTTTCCATATCTCCATCTCCCCAATGAATCTATATTAAATCCATAGACTTTATCCAATTTTTTACTATCTTTAAGTATTTGAATGTTATGTTGCAGAGAATTTTTTTTTCGGGTATTTTGTAATTGCTTAAGGTGTTTGTAATCTATATTTATTTGATCATTAGCCTTACGCTTAAAATGTTTATGCTTTGTCCATAGTTCTCGATCATTATCAATATTTTCTTTAATTATATTTTCTCGTTCTATTTCGATATCCGTATCACTATTATTTTGTAATTGCTTAAGGTGTTTGTAATCTGTGTTTAATTGATCCTTAGCTTTACGTTTAATTTGTTTGTGTCTTGTCCACAGTTCTTCATCATTTTCAATGTCTCTTCTTACTCTGTTTTCTTTTTGTACTTCATTTTCAATCAAATTGTTAATTTCCTCATTTTTATTATTAATATTAGTGTTACTATTTTGAGAGTTGAGAATTTCGTTTGATATAATAGGACGATACATTTTTTTAATTTTATTTTTTAATTGTTTTTTAAATTTTACATCTTTTTTTATTTTTAATTTCTTATCTCTTGCTTCTCTTTTGTTAGAGCTAACAATATTTTTTGTTTTTTCATACCTAACAGGTACTAAGTCATTATCAATATCATGAATGTTGACTTTAGTACTCAACTTGGAGATTTTATTACCATATTTCTCTTGTTTCAACGAACGTTTCTTATTATTGTGAAGATTTCTTAATCGCTGTTTAAAATTTTGTTGTAATCCTTTGTTTTTTCGTTTTGTAATAATTTGTTTTTTAACCCTTTGTTTTGTTTCATTTTCAAAGTCAGATTCAGACTCTGTTTTATCGAAGTCAGATTCTGACTTCACATTGTAATTAACATAGCCTTTGTTTTCTACATCAGCATAATTCTCATTTTTTAAGTCTTTATCAATTTGTACTGTTTGAATGTCAGGCTGCTTGGTGTTCGAACGTTGATAATATTTTAAAGACTTTGCTAATTCATTTTCAATGTTGGGTTTTATCTTGTTTGTATGCAAATATGGCTTGTTATGCCTTAGTTTATTTTTGTTCAATGAACTACGCTTTTTTAAAATGTTCTTATCATTCATTGTTGTGTCAAGTGTTGATAGATATTGTGGATCAACATTCAAGTGTACATTTTGAGTGGATTGTTGTGGTAGGTCATCATCAATAGCATTCCAAAGCATTTCATCAATATTCTCTTTTTTGGGTTTAGCAAGATCGTTAGTGTGTTTTTTTTCTTTGTTATATTCATTGTGTTCATCTTTATTAAGCTTTCCAATTATTTCATTCAATGGTTTTGAAATGGGTTGAAATGTATTTTCAAGCAACTCAACTCGATCTTTTTCACCTAATTTTATTTCCTTTAGTTTTTCCTTTAAGATTTTCCGAGTGTTGGCAAGGTTTGTTAAAACATTGAGGTTTGTATTTTTCATGATTATTGTTTCTGTGTGCTGTCTAAAATCAGATCTGGTGTATATCTGATACCGATCTGGTATATATCTGATACTGATCTGAGGTGTAACAGGTGGTGATGTGATTTTTATATATGTATGAAATTATCAAAACCTTTTCGATATCGACCCTTGTTTATAGTATCATCTTTATTTATCACAACAAAACCATACTTTTCTTTCCAACATTCATTACAAATCCTTATAAACATTTTGAAATCCATGTCTCCAATAACATGATCATTAAAATTATGCTTTAAATTCATTTCATCTTGTTTGAATATAATAATCATGTTTGCATTATCACGTATTAAATGCTTAGGAATTTTTGTATAGGCTTGACACAAATAAAAACAATCAATTTGCTTATGACGACCCATACAAAAATATTTTCGTATAGTGCTTTGTTTGTCGCAAATAACATCATCAAAAATGAAAATTGAATTTGGTTGAGCTTTATCCGGACTCATAACATCTTCGTTTTCTGAGAAAGTGTAGAGATTTATTCCTTTTATCGGTGCAATCAGTTTCTTCAAATATTCATATTTTGGTTGATATAAAGATTTTGAATATATGTATATGTTTTTAAACTTTAAACCATTTGGATTTACAATTAGACTAATCATAACGTTAGTTTTACCACAATTTGATGGTCCAACCAATAAAGCACGTATTGAATTTGGTAAAAGAGGACTGTGAACAATTTTGTTTTTTTTATCATTACTTAAAAAGTCAGCATTATTAACATTAAGCTGAATACGTTGTTTAATTAATCGCATTTTGATTACTATATTAATTGGTATATAAATCAATCATATATAATACAATCATTCTCCTTTTACAAACACAACCAAAATGTTAATTTTATTTTGAAAATGGGTATAATATACAAGGATAGTGCACATCAGAAACAGTTGAAAAGAGGATATGGTTTCATAAACAACTTAATAAATTCATTACCAGTTGAACTTCATTTACCAGGATATCAATTTTGTGGACCAGGAACAAAACTTCAAAAACGTTTGGAAAGAGGTGATAAAGGCATTAATCCATTAGATGCTGCTTGTAGAGAACACGATATTGCATATTCACAATCAAAAGATATAAACACACGACATCAGGCTGATAAAATTTTATCTGAAAAAGCTTGGCAAAGAGTTACATCCAAAGATAGTAATTTGAAGGAACGTGCCAACGCTTGGCTCGTTACAAATGCAATGAAAGCAAAAGTGAAATTTGGAATGGGTATTAAGAGAAATAAGGAAAAAAGTAAATCGAAAAGAAGGCAATCTAAGCGCAAAAAGTATAAAAAACCTAGAGTGAATGGAAAGAAGCTCTTTTCGTTAGCAGTTAAAAAGGGTGTTAAAATGTTAATAAAGAAGAAACCAAATTCATTCAATGATGCATATAGAATAGCCCATAAAGCTATACAATCAAGTTTTAAACGGAAAAAATCACAAGTTAACATACCACGAGTAATCCCAGTTCCAAAAATTGGTGGAGTCTTACCATTAATACCCATTTTAACAGCACTAGGTGCTCTTGGTGGTATAGCTTCTGGAGGATCAGCTGTTGCAAAAGTCTTAAATGATATAAAAAATGGGAAGGAACAATTATCTGAAGCTACTCGCCACAATAGATATATGGAGTCGATAGCTATGGGTAAAGGTCTATTTCTCAAACCATATAAACAAGGTTATGGTTTGTTTTTACGTCCTCATCCAAAAATTTTTTGAAAAAGCTACCCAAAAGACCATTAACCGATGTCGATTTAATAAAATATTGTAAATGTCTTGAACATTTTAGAGGGATTTTTATGAGAGATTCTTTACCGAAAAAACCTTATGCTCAAGAATGTGGTATACTTAACTTAGATGATGTTAACGGTCCCGGTACTCATTGGGTAGCTTACTATAAAAATAAAAAATATAAGGAATATTTTGACAGCTTTGGAGACTTGCAACCACCCAAAGAGGTCATCAATTACTTAAAACCGCCTATATATTACAACTATAAACAAAAACAAAAATACAATACAGTTATTTGTGGTCAATTATGTTTAAAATTTTTATTTCAAAAATATAATTTTACATAGTATGTTCACTTTATGCTAATACAAAAAATAAAAGATTTATCTTAATTTTATATATAACATTTTTTATTTCAATAAATTGTTATTAAATAACATATAAAAATTTTTAAGGAAAATAATGCTTGGGAAAATAATGAACTGTGCTCTGCGGTTTTTGATAAGCAGTTGTATAAACATTTTTATTTTATCAATGCTTAGCAAACTAACAAATTGTCTTCTGCGGTTTTAAATTTTTGAGGAAAATAATGTTTGGGAAAATAATGAATAAAAATTTTTGTTTTATTAATGCTTGGGAAAATAATGAACTGTGCTCTGCGGTTTTTGATAAGCAGTTGTATAAACATTTTTATTTTATTAATGCTTAGTAAACTAACAAATTGTCTTCTGCGGTTTTTGTTGATAGAATTTTGTTAAAATTTTTACTATATAAAGCAGTCTAATTTTTAAAAACAACACAGTTTCAACCTAGTTAACATACAAAAAACAAAAAAAAAAAAAAAAAAAAAAAAAACATGGAAATTAACAATATGGAATTGGATGAGGAATTTGATTGTAATCCTGAGAACTACATGATCATCACCCCGGAACCTTCTTTTCGGTTGCCAACGACGGACTCTCATATCGATAACTATTGTCATTTTAAATATCTATGGGAACATCCCCGATTTGCAGATGTGTTTAGATTGGCTCTTCAACCAAATATTGAAGAGCTTTGTGAAGAAAATGTGAGGACTATGGACGATGGAAATGGCGTTCAGAGAGGCACAATGTCGGAAACAAAAATTTTATTCATTGATCAGTATAAAAAACTAATCGTTACTAAAGTAGATGTAGTAACCATAGATAATGAATGTAATGTAATTGATTCTAATATATTTTTTTGTGAACTATCTTTCAGAAGATTGCGAATTTATTCTGAAGATATAACCTTTTAATTAATAAACAATTATTTTAAATATATGAAATTCGTTTGTTTATATTTATTTTTTTTTGCTATTTATTTTTAGTTTTCAGCCTCTTAATACATTTTTATTTAATAATCGATGGTGTCCCCATGCAAGGGTATTAACACCATTTTCTAATATATAACGTTTATCATCAAAATAACTTAAAACAATTTTTTCAATTTCTTGTGTATAAATCTTATGAATCTTAGATCTAAAAGTTAACATTTTATCATAATAAATTTTCTTATCAAATAAACATTTTCTATAGTCATCAATGCTGAGAGACATCAAAGCTGATTTTTTTACCCCTTTAGCTTTTTTGATATCATTATCGCCCTTAACACTAATAGAATACATTTTTGACCTTAAACCAATGAATTCCCTCATTATTTTTCCATTATTTTCATCTTTCATGAAACCTAACACCTTTTTATTTTGTCGTTCTATCCCAAAAGGATTGTTGGGCTTGTAGTCGGATGTGTCAAATTTTAAATTAATGTCTGGTTTAATATCATTATAGAAGTCTTCAGTCTTAATTGAATAGATGAAAGAGTCAGTATCCATATAGCATAAACTTAAGTTCTCTCTAAATTTTGGAAGCATGTAATCATAATGAAAATCATACATTTTCCATTTAGAGAGTTCAAGAACTACAAATCCTATATAAATTGGTTTATCATATAGGGTATGTATTCTATTAAGTTGTATTGCTACCATATTTTCAGTAAATCTTGTAGAGCTATGAAAATTTGGTTTAGCAATTAAGCTTCTAGCTCCCAATCTTTTTCCTCTACTTTCCCACTCGCAAACAATTTTAACATCTTTCCTCTTATCTACATTCTCCATGGTCTTACCATAGACAGCATTATTTAATAACTTGAAAAAGTTCTTTTCAAAATCATTTTTAGCTTGCGTTCTATGTAAAGTATTTAAATCTATATATTTTTTTAACCATGGTGATTGTTTAAATTTTAATATTCTATGAATTTTTTTAAGTTTTATTCCATTTTGTAAGCATTGTTGTAAGTTTACATAATGAATGATATAATTTGATTTATTATTCAAATCGACTATAAGTTTTTGATGTTTACCGATCGGACTTTTTTATTTTCTGAACAAAACGGTAAGTCATTATATTTGTCATGCTTTGCAGAAGGAATCTCTAAATCAACTTCTAAAATATATCCTTCATCAGAATCATTAGCATGCTCATGTAACTGAAATGTTGATACGTCATCAAGCCATTCAAATTTTCCTTCAGGTAAATATTGAGACATTGCCCAACCATACAAATTATTGGCATCTAAATACATGAGATAACTTGAGGGTTTTGTAACATCAAATTCATCTATATATTTATTATTTACCTTAACATGTCTATTGGAACATTGTACAATACCTCCCCTTATTCCTTTTTGAATGAATTTAATCATATCTATGTCTGTTAGAAGGTCTAATTCAATTTTAGTGTACTTTAACATTGCTCCCCAAGATAGTCCGGGAGCTGTATAATATTGACAAGGATCAAGATTGTAAATTGATTTACATACTTTTCTAAAATTTTCGAAAACATCAGTAAGCAGTAGAACATCTGTTTTTAGGTAAAGTTCTAAGTAATCATGTAGTGTTGTACAATTAAAAGTTGTCCATACTTTTTGTGCATGTTCATAGTCAGCAACACTACATTCTTCATTGATTAATTTATTAAAAAACTTTTCCCTCGGAGGTAAACATTCCTCTTGAAGTTTTTCCTTTGAATCAAAATAATCATAAGGAAATATACCTTTTTGCTTCAAGAGATTGAATTCGACATCATCGTTAAACGTAGACCGTAAAATATAAAAATCTCTGTTTGATAAATTATTGACTAAGTTTGATAGACTGGAAGCCATAAATCTAAAGGAATCTAAAAACCTTAGTTCAACGCTATCACCATCATCGAAATGTATATGTTTAGAAATGGAAACATATATTTCCTTATTTATTGGTACTACGTTTATTCTACCAGGAATCGTTGAAAGTTCTTTAACAAATAAGTGACAATCATATGAAGAAAGATTGTGGAACAAGATTGGGATGAATTTAGGAATTTTAAAATTTAAATTACAATCATTATGAGCCGGTCCGCGATATTTTCCAGTTAAATGACAATGATCTGCTACTCTATACTCATCGTCTTCAAAAGGTTTTTCACAAATATGGCAATCAGTACTATTATTTTGAATATCTAACTCTAATGGTGTGAGAAAATTCATTGGTTTAACTTTACTTAAGTAATTATTATAAATTTCCTTAGCATCGGAAACTAAAGTTGTAATAAAATTAATAGGTGCATCTTCACCTGTATACATTCTAAACTTATCTAAAGAATTATTAAAACTACACTTTATATAATAACTATATGCGTGTGGAATGTGACTCTGAACCGTTCTTATTGAACCTGAGTTTTGAATGTTTTCTGGTGTTAGAAAACATTCAAAATCTGCATATACTACAAAAGGAATGTCTAACTTATGTTTAAAATTTTTAAATGCAACCTTACTATTTTCTTCATCCGGAACTTTTGTGACGATTCTGCTACACTCTTGTCGATGACGCTGCAACTTGTAGCTGGATTCTAAATGCTGCAGACAAATATTACATAAAAACATTGCAGCACGATGTCCAGTCACTTGGTTTCTTATTAGTCTGAAAATTATTAAAAATGCTCTCAATATTATATACATGATATTAATAAAATATTTACCTTGAAATGTTCTTGATCCAAACATAATGAAATTTATCAATTTCTTGGAGCAGAAGTAGATTTATATGAGTACTCTTCTCCTGGTTTGTAAAATAGTAGGGACCAACTATACTCTTGAGCTCTTCATCATATCCAAAGACATTGATGCTTATTTCCGGATTATTTTCCTCGAAAATTTTAATATCATTGACTCTCAACGGAAAGATAAGCCCTTCAAAGTTAAGAGTTTTACCATTCTCCAAATGTATTATAGACGATTTTATATCTTCTACATTATAAGTCAAACATCTTTGTGGATTAGTAATGAAAGGATACAAGGCTGATATCATTGCCCATTTAAAGCAATACTCATCATTATTTTGAACATTTATACAAGCCTTTTTATCTAATAACATTTTTGGTAATTTAATATATTGCGAACCTTTTATTGGTTTATATTGATTAATATTAATCTCCAAGTGCAAAATTCTGATGAGAGTCCAACCGCTGTCACGTTCTTGAAACTCTGACATTTTTGTTATTAAATTGTTACGATTTTCATCAAAAATTGAGTTTAAGTCTGTTGATTGTTGAATCATCACCATTTTTGTTTGATGAGATTTGATATCAATTGTCATCTCCTTATCACACATTTTCACATATTCACAAAACAATTCTATATTAAATTTAATGCTGGTGTGTTTCTGCAACATATCTTGAAGAGCTTGTATAACTATTTTTTTAGCGTTATCTAGAAACACTTCGGGAATCAATAAACCTTCATTGGTATTTTTGTATATAAATGATTCTATACGTTCATTAAATACAGATGAAATTCTAGTTAAATGCTCGTTTACTATTTCACCGCTATTCTTTTTATGAGCGTTAGTCCTGATGTGGTAAGACCAATTCTTTAAAATTATATCTTTTTTGCATGCGCTGCAATAGACATTTGGAATAGTATTTGCTGCAATCGTCTGAAGATTTGGAACATTATTTGATGTTGTTGTAGATGCAGTTGATGTTGATGTTGATGGTGCTGTTGATGTTGAGATAGTTGATGTTGCATTTGGTGTTGAAGAAGATGATTTATGTTTTTGCCTTATATGGTTCACTAAATTATCATTACGATTAAAGAACTTCATGCAAATATCGCATTTGAAATGTTGTGATTGTTGACTTTGATGTTTAACTCTCACATGACGGTTTAGATTAAACTTTTTATTAAAGCTTAACTCACACTGGTCGCATTTAAATGAGTCCATTTTATTAGTTGATTATCCTGTGTTTGTCTGTTTATTGATTTAGTGAGCAATGATTGCACTTGACTAAATCCTCTCCCTTTTTATACGAAATTGTTTAAAATTATATATTATATACAACTGCTTATCCAAAAAAACCGCAGAAGTCATACAACTGCTTATCAAAAACCGCAAACGGACGGTCGGGAGGACAGGGGCAGAGGGATAGGGCCAGAGGGAGGGGGGGACTGAGGGATGGGGTACTGAGGGACGGGTGACTGAGGGATGGCGACTGGGGTACTGAGGGGTGGGGGACTGAGGGATGGGGCAGAGGCGTAGATAAACTAAACCATAGACGGACAAAACCGCAACCGCAAGAACACACCTAAACCACAACCGCAAGCACACACCAAAACCGCAACCGCAAGAACACACCTAAACCACAACCGCAAGCACACACCAAAACCGCAACCGCAAGAACACACCTAAACCACAACCGCAAGCACACACCAAAACCGCAACCGCAAGAACACACCTAAACCACAACCGCAAGCACACACCAAAACCGCAAAAACGAGATAAGCAAGCGCTCCTTTGGCTCCTTGTGCCAGAATCCCCATATCATACCTACTCTAGGAAAAGTATATATAAAAAGGCTTCTCGACAACATTGTTGACAGATACACAGAGAGAGAGATATTGTGCTCTATCAACCATTTTCAGCCAACGCTAGCAACATCAATTCGCTGCTTCGCAGTTACTTGTCCGTCCCAATTCGCCATGTGCTTATCGCCATATCACCGAGCTTCTGCAAATTCCGCATTGAGTGAGTGATGCACTGTCTGGTATATAGTAGTCTGTGCATTATGCAGAATCTATTTCAATAAAAGGAAAAAAGCAGTCAAACCACTTTCATAGATTCTGAGAGCGCACAACAATAATGGCAGCGCATGCGCACATACCGAGACCGCTGTTTTCGAAGATAAAATCTTTCGACGCACAAATACCGACTGCGCTGTTTTCGAACATTTTTTGGTGTCCCTTTATTTGTGAACCAGGATTTGAATGAGTTAAAACTCAAGAGCGAAAAAAATTCTCTGCTATATATACTCATTGTTGCAACGCTGATCCGAAAATATACTTACAAAGTGTTGGCTTTTGTTGTAAAGTCGTCATTCTGCCAAAGCTGTAGCAACTGGACCAGAAAAAAAGGAACTAATGAGTACGACATGTGGTATGACACTCATGAAAAAGTCGATCAGAATCGCACGGCGTGAAATATGCTACATATATCGGCGACGGTGACACAAAAACTTTCTAAGCTCTCCTCAACTGTGACCCTTACGACGACCTTATTGTTCAGAAGAAGGAATGTATAGGTCACGTTCAGAAGCGAATGGGCACAAGATTGCGCGCAGTCAAGAAACAACATAAAGGAGTTGAAGGTAAAGGCGTAGGAAAATTGATAGGCAAACTAATAAAAGATTTGACTTTGTTCTATGGACTTCCCATTAGACGACACCCTGATTCGGCCGAAGAGATGAAAAAAATATGTGTGGGCAACGTTCGATCACAAATGTTTCACGGATGAAGAGCCGAAACATGAAAACTGCCCATCAGGTGAAAACAGTTGGTGTAAGTGGCGTGTTGCAGAATCCATGAATGAACTTCCGATTTCCACCATGAACCTGCACAATCGGTTTAAGAAGCAATTCGACCCGTATATGAAGCTTTTTCAAGTGATAATTTACTGCAAAGATGCACAGGTAGAAACACGCAAACGACAATGAATGTTTTAACTTGTCTGTGGAAACTGGTCCCCAAACACCTTCATTGTGGCGAACAAACTATCAGAATAGCAGCATATATATCTTCCGGAATCTTTTATGAAGGCTATTTATCTATATTAAAACTATGCAGACATTAGGAATCATCATCGGGACAAACTGCGTAAACTTCGCTGCGAAGACTGACGACCAGAGTGTGACGTCAGCGGAGGAGAAACTTTCGTAGTTTGCAAAAAAAAAGCCAGAATTGAAAAACTTGGCGCCATGGTGCAGCAAAACATGCTCTTTGAGGATGAGGAAGGGACCCTGTATGGTGCTGGAATAGCTGATTAGATGTAAGTGTCAAAAAACAAATATTACTTTTTTTCTTTGTCAAACTTTAAACGCGTTTTTCTCGAAACACCTTTTTTCCGCGCTGTACACGATTCTGCTTCTATTTTTTTTGACACTTAAAAACGCACATGTCAACGCACTTGTCAACGCACTTGTGGGCATTGCTAATTTTTCCTTGTACCAACAACACCACAAACGCATTCACAACGCAAACACACCGATGCTGGTGATATCTTGTGGCAAGTAGAAGCAAATTTTTGATAGTTGTTGTAGTATAGAAAATACAAAATCCTCTATCTATTCATAGATTGTGACGATCTAATGCAGCATAGCTTCTGTTATACTTAACATTGAATTAACAGCTCTTCTCACAAAACTTTGTGGCCTGGTGGATAGTGTATAAAACTCTTAATCAGTCGGTACAGGTTCAATCCCCACGGCGGTCCAATAAATATTTTTAATATTTAATATTAAAGTATGAAATTTTCTTGTTGTAATTAGCGCAAGCAACAAAGAAACCATCAAATTTCCAAGAAAAAATTTCTCGAAAGTTTTTCAGATTTCACTCAAGCAAATCACAGAACGAGGCGTAAAAGCTTCGTTTCAAAAATTAAATTGGATTTAAATAGGAGTATAAACAATTTCAATTGAAATCGTATGAAAACAAAGTGTATAATATATATTACTCGGATTTGTTCAATACTCCACAAGTAGATATATGAGAGGATATATAAAAAATGTTGACTTTTATGGGAGGTGGGCGTGTTTGTAGGCTTTAATTTGATAACATATACACACATACATCATATTATTTTTGTAGCTCATATAAATATGTCATTTTAGAGCCTTTTAATTGTTTTTACCATAGTGAGTTGTATGGGACGGACGTGTTCCTGTGCGGATTCCAAAAATATTCAATACTACACATCCTTGGGTGTACACAAACATCAGTAAAAAGTTTTATCCAATTATATATACTCCTTCTCCTACTAATGTACCCTGACTTGTTTAGATGTAGTGTCTAAAAATTGTTAATTTCAAACCCATATTAAAAACTTTTTTAGATGTCAACATTTAAAACGCTGATACACGTGTAATTGTTTTGTATCCTCTACCATTATATTTTTACAATATCTCATAATTTTGTCATACCTTGTTTCTTGGTTGTAGGGGCGAGTAGAAAAAGTCGCACAACAACACAACAAAAATTCTAGAACAGTATAACTTCACAAATGTGTGTATCACATATATATTAACTCCAATGCCGAATTTCTTAAATAATTTAATACCGCTAAACTAGCCATTTCGCCCATTGTGCAGTGATGCCTTCTTGCGTAAATATAAAAATTTAACAATGTTTTAGCAGCATGAAGTTTATTATGTACCCATTATACACATATGGCACATAAAAGAAAGGAAAAAAGCAGCAGAAAGGCAACATTGATTTCGATGAAGTTATCGAAAAGTTTGCTTCTCTGAAATCAAAGGAGAAGAAATATTAAGGGTACCTTTATCAAAAAAAAAAAACATATTTCCGGGTCTACAATTTTTTTTTTTCAAAAAAATCTTCAATTATGTTTAAAGAATGTGTAAAAAACCAGAAATATTTTTATAAGCGTATCCAGCGCGCGCCGTCAGGTGCTCGACGTTTCATCAGCTTAAATATAATCTTAATTTTCCGCTGGGCACCACCTTTTTTTCATTTATACCGGTTTCTATTGTATATATTACTAGCAGGCCACAGTGGTCCGCGGCTTCGCCAACTGAAGTTTTTTTTATCAATAAAGATCGTTAACACATTTTTTTGGCTGCAACAAAAACTTTTAAACGCCGTTCAAACAATCACCAAAAAACATTTTTTTCTTTTATTTTGCAGGTCAGCACTGCATTAATATGTATCTCTCTTTTTGCCTTGAGAGTGGCTAAAAAAAGAGAAGAGTAGAGAACAACATAACCACTGACCAGAGGTTAACTAACAGATTTGAGTTTCACAATCAAAGTTAACTAGAGCTTAAGCCATCGGTGGTGGTGGCTTAAGCCATTAGATAACTAACAGCTGATTTTTGTAATAGAGAAAAAAGTCAAAATAAGAAACAAATAATATTTATTTATTTTTGATATATATCGGATATATAAGCGTAATATTTATCTGATTGCTTATTTTCTATGATGTCCATGTATTTAGTGACAATTTCCAAAAAAAAAAATCTATTTCTTTTTGAGAAAAATTCGAGCATCTCGGATCTCGCACTTTGTGTTGCATCAATTTTTTTAATTACGCAAAAGAAAAGAATTTAAAGCAAATGTCGAAAACATATGTTTTATACAGTGTTGCCATATCTTTTTAACAATTTTGCCATTAGTTAACTAAAGCATTGTGAAAATCATGAGAAGTCATAGTTAACAAAAAGCCTTTAGTTTGATTAACTACCAATTGGTTAACTAATGGTCGTGAAACCGGCCCTAAGAATCTTAAAAAATCTTAATTAACAAATCTTATTATTAAAATTTCGAAACAAAAGTACCCCTATGCTGTGCTGTACCACAAATATGGCATTTCAAAACTTATTTCTTAAAATCGACCCAGTATTTGTGGAGTTTACCTGGAAACAAAAATGTCCACTTCAATTTTAAATAATAAGTATAGATATATTATATATAATATTTATATAGTAATAATATATATGTATGATAAAAAGCCCGCAATCATATACGCACGAAACAGGCCAACATTTTGATCACTGAACTGGCTAAATGACAAAAATCATCAAAACAACAGGAAGTTGCTGAGCTGCAAGTAGAATATGAGGCTCTGAAGAGGTTTGTATATGGACCTGAAATTGTTGTAGATTGGTTAGTGGCAATAATTCGATTAATTTTACTCATTTTTTGAGAAAATATGATTTATTACTTATTATTTAATATTATTAAAAAACGCTTTTTTAACTTTCAAAACTTAATTTTTTGATACATATTTGATGGATTTTAATTTGTTTTTTAATTTTATTTATTTTCAGTAATATTTTTAATAAATAACAATATTTCATAAATTCTCTAATAATTAATAAAGGAAAAGTTGTTTTGAAACTTTAAACACGTTTTTCTCAAAATGGGTTTTTTAAAAATTGCTTGCAAGATAACTCAAAATCGATTGCACCGATTGACATAAAAATTCTGTGGGAGTGGCTTGGCCCATTTTTTTAAAATGAGCCTAAAAATGAACTGTAATAATTGTTGAAATCAATAAAAAAAAGATTTATATCAATGTCTCTGACTATTTTTTTGAAGTATTTTTCCAAAAACGCCTTAAGAATCGCTTATATTACATAAAGGTACCCATAATTCTAGATGGTAACTTAGAGTTCGATTTTAAGAATGAATTTCAATAAATACTTTTTATATTTTTACATAATTTTCGTTAAGAATCATCGAGTATCTTAACAAAACTTATTATTTCAATAAAAAATTTCATTGTTATAACAATAAAAAACCAAAAAAATGTAATTATTATTATGACAATAAAAACAGTATTTTTACAAATTTTTATTTTTTGTATAGAGATTTTAGAAATGGATAAGGATAACCTCCCTTTGGGCGTGCAAAATCTATTTTCTGTCCCGGGTGCCAGCAACCCTAGCCTACGCCACTGCCTTTCACTGCTATAGTTTCGATCACGTCCAACATAAGGATCCACGTTGTAAACAAAATAGCTTCCCGCATGGCAAACAATCCAAAGTTTGAGTGAAAAGCCCAGACATCGGTTTATTTATTTGAAATTGTTGAAAGACATGATGGCAAAAAATATTGATAGACGTCACTTTCAAAATAATCGAGTAGCCGTCGATATGACTGCATTTGTCGTGTCGTAAATTCGTTGTCATCGTCAACGTATTCCATGCATTACTATGCCTATATAAAGATATTTTGCGAGCTATAGACGAATTGTGGCAAATTGGTAGAGAAGAAAGGGGGAAAACTGATGGTGCACATGCATTTGTACCGTTTATACCGAGAGCGAGAGAAAACACCAGAAACTGCTTTCAATTCTTGAAAAATCATCATATGGTGACAAATTGATACGAGAGGGACACTTTTGTAACTTTTCATGTTGGCAGCACTGTGTGTATGTTTTCATCTCGAATAGTATGCAATTTCAATAATTTCAATAATTTACTTTTATACTATTTTGCCTAAGCCCAATTTTTTTCTGAATAATTTCATAATTATTCATATTATTATAAAAAAATCATAATTTTCCACTACTATAAATAATTCTTTAAACAATCTTTATTTGTCTAAGCTATCAAAACACATACATTTCACATATAATGCAGTAGTTTCTTAAATAAAACCATTATAAAAATATAAATATAAGTTCCATTATTTATCATAGAACATTCCCTATGATCTAACAGTTCCAATATTTATTTATCATTATTTATCATATAACACTCTCATCTGCTTATCTATGCGGATGATATGAAAATATACAGAATGGTTGATTCTAAAGACAATTCAGATCTACTCCAGTCTGATCTCAAATCCTTTAAAGTTTGGTGTTTAAAAAATTATATATTTCTAAATTCAGACAAATGCCAAACTATGACCTTTTCGCGAAAAAGAAATCAGTTTATGATATTTTTGATTATAAAATCAAAGATACTGCCCTAAGTCGTGTAGATAGCGTCAACGACCTAGGTATATGCATGGATTCTAAGCTATCGTTTAACATTCACATTGATTATATTTTTAAAAAAGCATATTCAATGCTTGAATTTATAAAACGCTAGTCCAAAGAATTTAATAGCATGATTACAACTACATCGTTGTATAATGCAACCGTTCGTCCTCACTTAGAGTATGCAAGTTAAGTTTGGTCGCCTAGTTACAATATGCATGTTGATCGAATAGAAAGAATCCAAAAACGTTTTGTTCGGTTTGCTCTAAGGGGCTTAAGTGGAACGGACATATTAGAACTTCCTTTTTATTAGGATCGTTTGAAACTGTTAAAAATGCAGTCTTTAAGTGACTGAACAAAATCTGCAGATATCGTCTATTTACACTAACTCATAGTAGGTGTATTCGATTCTCCAGAACTTCTTTCTCACATAAATTTTAACACTAACCGTAGAAGCAGTATAAACGCTAACAACTTAATGTATTTACCACTTAGTTGAACAAATTATATGACTACTGATCCTTTAAACCACATGAGTCTTTTGTTAACAAAATTGAAGCGTTCACGCTGTAAACGGTAAATTAATCAAAAATGGTTTTTTTTGCATACTACTATTAAAAATGCTCTGGCGTATTGCATTACATAGTTTCTCAGTTTTTATTAGTTTTGGGTCATTAACATGCTTTCCAAAGTCGGTAGTGAGTGGAAAAACGTTGCATGTGCTCGTCATAATGGCCAATGAGGAATTAAATAGCGGGTTGCAAAAGTGCAATAAAGGTAAAAAACGGAATATAAATTTTAAAAATTGGAAAGACATAAACAATAAGAGGCTAAGAAATAGTGGTGAAGCATATACTGGAAGAAAAGACCAAGTTGAACCCATTAAAATTGCTCCAGAAACGATAATGTGGAAAAACGTTGTAAGCGCCATCAGCGAAGATGTTATGCTTACTGGAAAATCATCCGTCGCGTTTTGAATATAAAACGTTTTTCCATTACAAAAGTATCTAAATCCTTTTTCCTTTATTTAAAGGATACATTTTGCCTTTTTATATACATGAGAATTTCACTAAAAAATTGGAAATCGAAATCAAATGGCTTTTAGTGCGCCATTAAAAACGTTTTTTCGCGTGAACGCTTCAATTGTAGCGTTTTTGATGTTAATTTGTCAAAAGGTCAACTATACCATACTCGAATAAAATCTACGGCCAAAATATTAGGTCAATCGGCACAGTAGTCAATTTTAATGATTTCTGAAAAAGTGGGCGTAGTTATAGTTTGATCACACCCATTTTTTTCAGTTGTCAACAGTAACCATATGAACTAAATTACCAAACTAAAGTCTAATACGGCAAAAATCGTCTGAAATATGGTATTTTCATTAACTCGTGGGCGGTCAAAATTTTTTTACTGATTTTTAGTAAAGTTGCCGACAGTAAGCATACAAACTAAATTACCAACTTTTACCCTAATACGACTAAAACCATCTGAAATATAGCATTATTATTGATTTTTGGGCGGGAAAAGGAGGTGTGGCAGACTTTTTTTTCCTAATTCTTACGGAACAATTACGAACAAGCCCGCAGAAGGAAGTATCCAATTTGGTCCAGCCTTTTCAAGTTTTAAGCATCCGAACAAACAAAGGTCCATTTTTAAGTATATGGATAAAAATGACTTGCACAAAAATCGTTTCTTCAAACATATCGTATTATTCTAAATATGCCTGCATTGCTGTTCTTGAACAGTCATCTATATATTTTCAGAGTATATTAAAAAAGTTTACGACATATTCTTGACAGCAATATACGTATAACGCCGCTGGAAAATTAAATTAACTGCTAAATGTTCTGTTTCAGCAACATATTGAAGCTTTAAACACCCTTTCGCTTTTAATTAACTCAAACTTTATGATCTCATTAAAGTTGAAAATAGTGGTTACGCTACTGAACAAACGCACATACATACACGTACATATAAATGTTTGCCTGTACCAACATTAACCACAATTTTGTGAGTTCTGTAAAGACTGAGTTCCTGCAAATACAAGAACTCCTGTTTTTATTTACATACATTGTGTGTCATAAATATTGAACATCCTTCCGGTATGTATATTTTTATTTTGAAAATAAAAAATATGGCGTATATGTTATGGGTTATCACATATCCGGCGGATATGTGATAAATAAAATGTGATTTATGCATACAAACGCCACACGATTACAACATTGAAAAGCCAAAACGATTTATATGAGATGCAAAGGGTTTGTCTATAAATAAAAAACAATAGCTTTTACGTAAAACAAATTTGTGAAAATGGTTCATAGCATAAACCTTACTCAAACCATGCTCAAAGTCTTGAATAAGCACACTTTAATATAAATATAGAAGGTATAAGTTAATATATAAAAAGATCCTCTATAGCTATGGGAAAAAACATAAAATACTTTGCGATTTATATACTCAAAAAACCGAGTATTCTCGTTTAATTAATGGCGAGCAAATAAGAGCTTATTGATTTAGTTTTCACATAAATACGGCATTTAAATTATTTCCAAATTCATTTCCAATTTTCAGGTGATAAGGGACAGGACAAAACAAATAAGTCCTGTTTGTTTTGCATATTTGCATATTTTAACATATTTATCATAAAACTGCATATTTTTTGCATAATTTCAGAGTTTTTGCAAAAATAAGTATAAAAAACATTAAAAGGCCAATCAATTAATGTATTTAGTAGTTTGTTTTTCCATATGGACATTTCCGTGTTGGTGCACGTGATGACCGTACGACTTTAATGAGTGAAAAAAGAATGAAAAATTTAACTTACAAGTTCCTTATTTTGATTTTCCAATAGCTTACTAAGCACACTATACAAGGTGTAAAACCTAAGAGTTTTCAAAAGTTCGGCTCTTAGATAGAAGCCACCAAAAATGATACGTTACGTGACAAAAAATAGAAGTGGTTTTTGACTTGGATCACAAAATTAGTAAAATTCCGTAAATTGCAAGAGTTTTTGTATAAAACTTTTTTTAGAAGGATTTGAAAAAGTATAAGTTTATTTTCAAAGTAATCAAATTTAAAACCTTTTCTCGTTTTTTTTTTATTGGGCTTAGTATGAAACGTAACGTGACATGGCGTTACATGCCATGGCGTTACGTGACATTTTTTCCATTGTAATTCATTCGGGTAATTAAGTAATTAGGAAATTAAGTAATTATGTGATTTAGTTATTAGAAAGCAGATTTAATATATTCTGCCTTTCCTTGCCTCAACCATTTTTCATTATTTTTAGCTAATGCCTTCCATTTTTACTTAAACAAAAACGTCTACGAAACATTTACAAAACATTAACTAAAAAGAAATATTATATTTGTGAAACAGTGCAGACGATTTGATCATCATGACAAATGAATTTATATTTAAATTGCTGAAATCAATAAAATAAAAATGTTTCTTTAAGATAATATCATTAAATAATAAGTTTTTAATAACTTTTAATTTTCGTGTCACGATGGACTTTTCGCAGGAAATGCCCATATGTCGGGACTAGTTCTTTTTCAATGAAGGAGATATATTTTCGACCGAGAGCAGTCAAAAGAGTCCTTGCAAATCTTAACATAAACAATGCCTCTGGTCCTGATGGCATACCGCCAATTGCGCTTAAAATGTGTGCTTCTACACTACCTCAGCCTTCGCGCAACCTTTTCAACATCTCATACATAACAGGAGTATTTCCATCTTGTTGGAAGGTCGCAAATGTCCAGCCGATACCTAAAAAACGATGCCACGAATCCTGCAAACTACCGACCCATCGCGATATGTTTTACGCTTTCCAAAGTTATGGAGACCGTATTAAACTTCCACCTAATGCACTATCTGGAGCACAACGAATTGCTAAGTGACCGTCAATATGGTTTTCGTAGGGCCCGGTCTACTGGTGACCTTATGGCGTTCCTTACAGACAAATGGAACCAATGCGTTCACCTGTTCGGTGAGAGCAGGGTTGTTGCTATTGGATATTTCAAACTCGCGTTTGACCGAGTGTGGCATAAAGCACTCGTCTTTAAGCTAATTGCATACGGTGTCGGTGGTATCTTTGCTCGGTGGATCACGTGCTTTCTTAAGGACAGAACTATCCATGTCATAATCGACGGAATTTCGTCCAGTAAGCATGCCATCAATGCAGGAGTACCGCAGGGTTCAGATCTATTGCCAACTTTGTTTTTGGTTTTTATCAACGACCTTCTGTCGGTGACTCATAACCCAATTCATTTGTTTGCGAACGACAGCAGCATTTGTCATTCATATTTTTTTTAAAAACGCCCAATGAATGACACCATTCTTAATGACTTGAAAAAAATCTCCGAGTGGGGTCTTGCTAATAGAGTGTATGATGAATTGTCCCTTAGCTCCCTTGAATGTGAATGGTGTAGATCTTTTGCAGTCAGATGCTCTTGACGTTCTGGGCATATCGATACAATCAGACCTTCGTTGGAATGATCATATTTTCCATGGGTCGAAAGAAGCGGCCAAGTTCCTAGATTTCTTCATCCGATCTGATCTTCGAGTGATCTATGCCTCATATATAAGGCCTAAAATGGAGTACAATTCGCACGTTTGGGCAGGAGCTTCGAGATCTTATTTGGAGCTTCTGGACCAAATTCAACGCCGTAAACATTTTATTTCCTCTCAGTTCTGAGAGGCATACATTGGGCATCGGCGCAATGTTGGTTGCCTAAGCCTTTTGTATAGGTTCTACCATGGGAAGTGTTCAAGGGAGGTACATGGCCTGACGCCACCAGTTTGTGTATTTCCAAGGTCTACTCGGGCAGCTTTTCAAGCCCATCCCTTTACCATTGCATCGGTGCCCAATAGAACCTCGCATTACCGAGATAATTCGTTTTTTAGTCGCACAGTACGATTGTGGAATAATCTCCCTGTGAGCGTGTTCCCTGGCAGTTTTCATCTGTGTAAGTTTAAAGCAAATCTTCACCGTCACTACTCCATCATTCCACTCTCCAACTAACTATCACGTGTCTTCCGAATTAACGCAATGCTTTTGCATCTAAAGGGGGCATACCCTGAGCGTTGGTTAAGTTAAAAAAAAAAATATGTTACGTATTTTAATTGACTTAATCTTATTCTTGCGCACATTTTAAATCATATTTTTTAGTTTTAAACTGAAATTCACATAATAGATTTTTAAAAGTTAAATTGAAGCATAAAGATAAAAAAGCTGCAGCTCCAAGCAATATTTATAGCATATAATTATAATTAAGTACATTAAGAGGAAAAATAATAACTCAATTTTTCATAGTTGCAGTTTGCATTTGTATAACCCGAACTGTGCCAGCGTGACCATGTGGTCACGCACATTGACGTTCACAAAAACTGCTCGTGTAATCAACATATAAGCACAAATTTGACTAAATGACGTATTTGAGCTGTAAAATTTTGTCGCTTTCTAATCAGATGTACCTTGACACGTTCGTTTGAAGAATACTGACCGAATACCACGCGCAAAGTTGTTTACATTTTTCGGTACTCAAAAAAACGGCACAATGCAAACGCTCGCAAGTAAGTTTTTTTAATTTTTTACTAATTTTCTTAACGTATATATGTAAGCTTCAATCAATCGGAAGCTAACAAAGATTTTTTTTTTAATAGAAATTAAGTTTCGCGATAAAAAATGTTTTTGTTTAGTGAATTTTTGCATTCCATTTGCATGTGAACGTATGGTGCACCTCTAGGGCACTGGTTTTATTGGAAATCTCCTATGCGTTTCTTGTATTGTTTTTTACTGTTTTGTGTTTAAAAAGTGAACTTTTGCAATAAAATATTGCTAATTGAACTATGAACTATCCACCTATCCAGGAAACTGTCGATTTCTTGGAGCAGTTGTGCGACGAAGAAGAAAATTAAAATTTTGGTGGAAATATTGAAATGATTTATTGGTTTATTGATATTTATACCAATAAATAATATTGGTTGACCTCCAACGAAGATGGAACTGAAAGTGGCGAAGATGATGCGAGAAAAAACGAAGGTGGCATCATTGATAATTTCTGCCGTGCTCAATTGATGGCGGGTTGTGAAATGGTGCTGCAAAATTGTGATCATGTTGATACAATTACGTTGGAATAATCGAGTGATCCAAATTAAAATACAATTGAAAACGTTCTTGTCGATGTTATTACTGATGCGTCGTGTGATTTAGCAGCTGATCATCCTTATCAAGTTATATGCGAAGAAATGGAGACTTCACTGTCAGATTCGTCACAAGATGAAGCAATGACGAAAAACTAGCAGCTTTTGAAGCCAGAAAAGCCACAGAAGGAAAGAAACATCTGCAAATCAAAAAAATGGAGTCGAAGCCAATTATCGATCGCTTGAGAAAATTCAACCGTTTCCTTCAAACGTAGCAATACCCGCATCAAACAAAGAAACAAAGTTCACTTGGGTCACACAAACTGGAAAAATTCCATTACCAATTTTCCCTGAACCGAATTTGGATGATTGCCGTGATAAGAAGCCACACGAATTATTCGAGCTCTTTTTCGATGATGCATTACTTCAATATATTAGTGATTGTTCAGCCAGATATGCCGTTAAAAATCTGAAAAGGCTTGTCGATGAAATCACAGTTGCAGGAAAAATAAATCAAATTTTTCAAAATTCAAAGATAAATCATTACTTTACTTTGTTTGTTTTAAAAACGACGTTCATCAGCATTCTGTTTGTGAATGCAAACTTATGCAAATTTAAGCTGCAAGGTATACTGGAATAATGATGATCTTCGCAATGAAATGATTTTCAAATCAATGCGCTGCAATCGATTTGAAGAAATTCTTCGCACTCAACATTTTGAGCCCAATTTGATCGCACCTGTTGATAACCAAGATAAGCTTTGGAAGCTACGTCCAATTATGGACCATCTAAAGTCAAATATGTTGAAGAACTTTCACCCAACACAAGATTTATCTTACGATGAAAGTATGATCGCCTACTATGAACGACACGGTTTAAAGCAGTTTTTGAAAGGTAAACCAATCAGATTTGGATTCAAGTCTTGGTCATTATGTTCGCCAAATGGTTACATGGTAATTTTTGATGTATAGCAAGGCAAAAACCCATGTTGTACCAATCAATATGATAAACGATTCGGGAAATTTGCAGCACCACTTATAAATATGTCGATGACTTCTCAGACGATTTAAAAGGCCTTCCGTTTTCTTTTTATTTCGATAATTTGTTCACGAGTTTTCCTTTGCTTGCCTATCTTAAAACGAGAGGCTATAATGCAACCGGAACTATTCGAGAGAATTGCATTCCTGCAAGGTGCACACGGCGGCATGGTATTCGAAAGAGGAAAAAGTTTATGTTACTCGACTATGCATTATAACTCAATATAACAAGTATTAACGCGACGTGGATCGTCTCGATCAAAGCGTAAACAATCATCGCAATCAAACAATCATTGGATATCAAGGTAAGAAGTGGTGGAGTTCAATTTTCACTTGGCTACTCGACGTATCAGCCAAGAATGCTTGGCAATTACAAAGAGGCTTAAAGAGATTCATCCAACTCGAGTTCAAACAAGAAATCTCTATTTATTACTGCAAACACTATGGCCAATTGCCGATTCAAGCAGGACCAAAGCGGCCACGTCATGAAAATGATCTGTCTCAAAGCATTCGCTACGATCGGAGAAAAGAAGACGTTGTGCTGGTGACCTATGCAAAAGTGTAGGCAGGACTTTTTGCGTAAAATGCAATATGGGGCTTTGCGTCAGTTGTTTTGCTAAATAGTGGTATTTCACGTTTTTCTTGAAGCCATTTCTATTTTGCATTTTAAAAAAAAACCAGTACCCTAGCAGTGCTGAGGTGACCATATGGTCACAACCGAATAATTGGTCTTGCCGATTATCCTGAAAAGGACGAAGGAAAAAAAAATCATATTTTTGGATCCAGCGACCTGAAATCTATAAACTCTAAAAGATTCATTCGGGTTAAATATGCTGACTAGGAACTAGGAACTAGGAACTAGGAACTAGGAACTGACTACGAATTCAGCGACCCGAATTCTATAAACTCTAAAAGTTTCGTAAAGAAATTCGAAAAAAAAATTACAGCACCATTCCGGTTAAATACGCTGACTAGGAACTCTAATAAACTTTCTGTGAAACGCTTCCTTCTACGAAAGAGTTAGTCTTAGAAATTTTCATATTTGACAATCTCTATAAAAGATTAATGAAGCTTTGTGAGAACGCTTAACCATTACGCTAAAGCAATTATAAGGGGGAGTGCATATTGATTTTTTTATTCTTTTAAAAAAGTTTCAGTTTATGCTGATCGTTAAACTCATTTAATAAATTGCTTCTCATTATTGAAAGGATTGTTTTAATCTATTGCGAACACATTATTACCTAAAAAAAAAAACAATAAACCAGTTCAGTTCACTTAAAATTTTTTTATGCATTCAACGGTAGGACTCACTAAACTAAGCTCCAAAAGCGATTTAAGTTTTTAGTGTCATACATTTTTGAAGTCTCCTAAGTTCTCTTATGTTGGTATGGCTACTTACAATACTTGTAATATTTTAATAAATTCGAGCTTCAATGAGTTTCATGACTTAACCTTCACTTTTGTCTGGCCAAATAGAAGATTAACTTTGCTTTTAAAGGCATAATCATTATATTGGAATTTAGCTGCAAGGAGCTTGTATATTAAAGAACTGTTTTATAATATCCATTTTAAAGAATTGTGGATTTTGATGCTCAAATAGACCCTGATATCCGGAGAAATGTATATTTGAAATTATACCTAGAACGAATATAATTTCATAAATTATAAAAAATAAGGTTGACACTTTTTATGCAATTTCTAAGCTTACCTTTGAGAAAGCATTTGTTTGATTGGACTTTTTTTTTAATTTTTAAAAGCTACACTCCGCGTCAGCAGAATAGGTTCTTGGCTTCAATGAAATACAAAACATTTTTTCTTTGCGTTAATGAGCGTAAGGGAAAACTTTTTGCTGTTGTTTTTTCTTAAGTGTTTTTTTATAAAAAAATTAGGTAAAGAGAAATTGTACATAAAGGAACCGTTAATTTTCTGTTGTTCTCTTAGCTTTGGCATTACAAAAATATGCACTTGTTGATGCGTCATTAGAATAGGTTCACAGTTAACATCTTCAGTTTCTTTCAGAGTTTCAGAAAGATCGGTATTTAAACAAATTAAAAAAAGGTGATACAATATTTTGTGGCAGTATAGGACGCGTAAAAACTTTAAGTTCGGAGGAAAAACTTAAAATTGAGGTGTACAAAGAGCAAAACATAAGTACTCGCGAAATCGCTAGCATAGTCGGTAGAAGTCAAAACATGGTATGCAATTTCTTGAAAAATTATTTCTCAAGAAAAAATTTCTCGGATGGTCATAACTATCACTTTCATGATTTACGAAAAGAGGAACTTTTTTTAACTTGTCATCATAGCCGCGAGGGAGGCGTAATGGTTTGGGGGGCTATAACATATTTTGAAACCATTGAGCTGGAGTTTCCAATTAGCAGAATGACGGGAAATACAGTGTATAGCGATGCTAGAACAAGCTTTCCCAAAGTTTCAGAATATTTTTGGACCCCTGGAATGGATTCACGAACAGGATAACGCTCTTATTCATACGGCATGTATCATTACAAGCTGGATTAGTAAAAAATGTTCAACTGTTGTCATGGCATCCATACTCACCGGGCCTAAAAATTATTGAAAATGTATGGGGTTGGTTAGTTCGGAAAGTGTATGACTCCAGTCCACAATTTGAATTAAAAGAGTCGCTCATTTCTGCCATTAAAGTGGCTTGGAGTAAAATTTATTTGAACTACTTGAAGCAACTTTATGATTCCATTGCAAATCGGATTTATGAAACTATTTGAAATAAAGAAGGTAGCACTCATTATTAAAAATGTGTTTAATAAAACAAAAATAAATAAATTAAGTTAAGAAAAAAAAAATATTTTCGATTCCATTTCTTCAAATTAATGGGATGAACCTATTCTAATGACGCACCAAAAAGTGCATATTTTTGTAATGCCAAAGCTAAAAGATCAACAGAAAATTAACGAATCCTTTATTTACAATTTCTCTTTACCTAACTTTTTATAAAAACACACTTAAGTTTTCCCCAACGCTCACTTTAAAAGAAGAAATGGTTTGTATTTCATTGAAGCAGTGAACCTATTCTGCTGACGTGGAGTGTATATAATGCAAAAAAATTAACCTCGAAATTTAACACATTAAGGGGAATTCCACGTAAAGCGGATGATTAAAAAGTTTGCTCATTCTATTTTGTTGTTTTCTTGGTATATAAGACATCTAAAATCTTTTTTTAAAAAATTACCTAAAATCTGAATATTTTTTTCGAAAAAATTCTCAATAAAAAATTTTAAATCCTTTTATACCGTCCATTTCTAAAGAGATTTGATGATTTTTTAATTATGTTACCAAATTCTCATAAGAAAAATTAACAATTACTATTTTTTTGAACTTCGGCATTTGTAAAATTATTCTTTATTATGTTA
Organism: Coremacera marginata; assembly: GCA_914767935.1. Classification (NCBI taxonomy): domain Eukaryota; kingdom Metazoa; phylum Arthropoda; class Insecta; order Diptera; family Sciomyzidae; genus Coremacera; species Coremacera marginata. The sequence goes on from OU612043.1 coordinate 102,713,435, forward strand.
AAAAATTAAAAAACAAACAAGTTGGAAGTTCAAAAAATGTATTTTTAATTTTTTAATTTGCAAATAGCTTAAATTTAAATCCACGACTGATTAAATTCTTTAATATAAAAAAAAGTAATTGTTTAATAAAAATTTATACAGTTTTCAAAGAAAGACTTATTTTGATGCGATAACTTAAATAATATATTGAGTGCAAAAAGCAGTTTTCGAATTACGGCTTTTGAAAAATAATCAGATTTAAATATGACTTTTATCGGAGTCGATTCCTCTGCTCAAAAAGTTTGAATAAAAAAAATATATAGTAATTGTTATTGGAAGTGAATGATTTTGTCAGTCATGATATCAATTTTTTATAAGGAAATGAAACAGTTCAATTTCTAAAGGTTTTAAAAAATTTTCTTTTGAATATAATTTCAATTGTCGAAATTGTTGTCGAGAGCAGTAATATTTTGGCCTTTAATGATAACTCGAACAAGGGTTCACACATGTCCAAATACTTGTACACAAGTTGGGGATCAATAAAAGCGTGCGATAACCAAAAAGAAACCAAATCTAAAGACTAACATTTTTTTGTTCTCCCGTTTATGTAAAATGTCCCCTAAAAAAAGTGAATCAAGCTTCAACAGGTGAACTTATTAAAAAAAAGTTTTAATTTTTCATAGCTTATTTAAAGTTTGATTTTAATAAACTGCAACAAATCTTACCTTTTTGGTTCTTACCATCAAATTTATGGTATGCCTATGGGCAATCCCTTAGCACCAACAATAGCTGACATTATTATGGACAACTTACTAGACGACGCTATTGAAAACCTGAAAAATATGGACATAAACATATCATTTATATGTAAATATGTAGACGACATTTTAGCTATAGTAAACAAAAAAGACCTGGACGTTATTCTAAAAACACTGAACAACTAACACAAAAACATACAATTTACTTCTGAAATGGAACAGAACGGAAACATCGCATACTTGGACGTTAAATTACATAGAAAAAATAACGAAATAGTTTTTGAATGGTTCACAAAACCGACTTCTTCAGGTAGACTCATAAATTTATTTAAAATTTATTTAAAACAACCAATGCAACAAAAAATCAACACTGTAACGAACATAATAAATAAGGTATTTACTTTAACTGACACACAATTTTTGGATAAAAATGTTAAAAAAATAAAAACAATATTAAAAAACAATGACTACCCTAACCATTTAATTAATTCTCTTATTAATTCAAGAATTTTAAAAAACAAACAAAATCCGCAAACAACAGAACACAAAACTCAATCTGGCACGTTAGCACAACATATATTGACGACAGGCCACACAGCTGATATTGATGCTGTTAAAATATTAGACGTAGAAAACAAAACAAACAAAAGATTGACACTGGAAAGTTTACGAATACAGCAAAAAGGCGACAGAGCTGTTAACTTTAAAGAAGATACTGACAATATAAACAATAACTTTGCAGTTGCAATGGACAAATAGATGCAAAAACTATAGAAAATTTTGGAAAAGGTTTTCAGACTGATGTTATCTTCACGGACTTTAGCAAAGCTTTTGACGTTGTAAATCACAAACTCTTAATTTTAGAATTATCTCTTGTTGGATTTCCCACTCAGTTGATGTGGTGGGTTGAATCGTATCTAAGTAATAGAACACAATCCGTTTTATTAAAACTTGTGAAATCATACGAGTTTCCTGTTACCTCGGGAGTGCCCCAAGGAAGTCATCTCGGGCCCCTTCTCTTTCTACTTTACATAAATGATTTGCCATCTGTAATAATGCATTCTATTATGTTGATGTATGCTGATGTCAAACTATTTCTTTCTTATAAAAATGAATATGACACTGTATTCTTACAAACTGACAATATTCATAACAACAATATTCATAACTGATGTAAAATAAATCACATGAATCTCAATATGAGAAAATGTAAGCACATGTCCTTCTCGCGTAAGCCATTGCTTAGGCATACCTACAAAATTTGTGATTACACATTAGAATCTCTATAAAGTTTCGTTGATCTTGGAGTTACCATGGACCCTAACCTGCGCTTTCATATTCATATTAATAAAATAATAAATAGAGCAAATAGTACCCTAGGGTTTATTAAACGATGGTCAAAAGAGTTTAACGATCCCTTTATAACTAAAACTTTGTTCACTTCTCTGGTGCGGCCTATCTAAGAATATCCTTGAAATATATGGTGCCCAAGATACGTTTGTTACATTGACGACAATGAATCGGTTCAGTAAAAATTTCTACTGTTCTGCTTAAGCAATTTTTATCGCAGAACTTATTTTCATCCACCACCCTATGAATATCGGTTACAGCTCTTGAATCTTCCAACTTTAAAAAATCGCAGAGTTCTGCTTAATGTGAGTTGGATTGTTAAGTTTTTGCATGGATATGTAGACAGTCCATATTTATTGAGTAAAATTTACTTTAATATTCCTCTCCGTCCTAGAAGATCTTTTGAGTTACTCTTCATGAAGTTTTGTAGAACAAATTACTTGCAAAATGGACCACTGAGAAGCGCTTGTGGTGACTTTTATTTTGTTTCAGATGTAATTTCCTTAAATGAATTCATGTACTCAATTAAACATAATATTCTAGATTATCTCCAGTACCGCAGTGATGTACCGATGTGAATCATTCTCTACCAAGGGATTTAATTTTTTTCAAGCGATTGTTGGCAATATATTATTACCAAGCTGAATTAAATTAAACATGATTATCCAGAGCAAGACCAAGTCCGTCTCGCCTGGCATGTGCAGGAGCTAGGCCCCGTCCGTCACGCCTTGCATGTGTGAGATTCACTCTAATTATTGTTTACAAAAATCTACACACAACAGAATAGAATTTGATAAATTTAA